>PDGT01000032.1:1379562-1500956 GCA_003671415.1 Megathymus violae
TTAATTTTAGTTTTATATGGCAGAAAAAAAATTATCTTACGTAAGATATTTAGCAGGATAGAAATGCACGATATACAGTTATAAATATTCATTATTTGTGGACCAAACAAAATTACAAATAATGATTTAAAAGTTATATCAGGTATACAAAGGGAGACCTTATGACTAAGGTAGTGATCTCTTACAGGCAGCCTTTTTAGACAATACTAATACATATATTCGTACAATGGGGTAGCGGTGTACAATATTGTGTAGAGGGAGATTAGAAAACGTTAAAAAGTTAACAGTGTTAACAGAAACAATATTGATTAAAGATGAAAGGTTTACATAGCAAGATAAAATTCTTTAACCTGTTTTTTTAAATCTAACACGTGACTGAGCACAATGTACTTTAAAGAGAAGAGATTTCCCAGACGTACAGCGACAGTGGTAAAGGATCTAGAGAAAAAGAGGAACAATTAACAGGCGTCAGGAGGGAAAGGTTGTTAGAGGAACGAAGAGAGTGGATTGCGGGTCTAAAAGGTAATTTTGAAACGTTGTCTATGATAGTATAGTGCAATTAGATTAAACAGCACACATTCGTCGGCGAAGGCGAATTGGGAGCTAGTTGAGTTTGTTGCGATATTCACAGATTTTATCATATTTGCGGAGTCCAAAAATTATTTTATGCCCATTTTTCTAGACGCTCAAGTATAGGAATACTCAAGGATAGGAAGAAGTAAGGAATGAGCGAGTGCAGTTTTTGTAGCAGTGGGGAGAAATTTCTTGAGCCTACGTAGTTTTCACCATTGCCGTAAACAGTTTCTTGCTGACTGATTGAATCATACATATACATATTTATATTAATTGTTATTATTTAATAAAAGGAGGGATTGTCTTTTAAAAAATTGTTTATATTACTTGTTAGAAGTTAAAACAGTATCATAATTACTAATTTCATACATTAACTAACCTTTAGTATCTGGCGAAGATCCACTAGGCACGTCACTAATAGAACCGGTAGACAGCCGCGTCGGCGGCTGCAGGTCTCTAACTGGCAGCATTTCTACTGGCGAGACTTTCCCCTCCTCCACTATCTTCTCGACTTCCTTATCTTTCATGCACGGGCTTTTCCTAAACGCGTCTTCGACGTGCGTAAAAGTGAGTGAACTATTGTCGATGCAGTCGAAGAAATCCGAATTGTCGAAACCATCCGATTTCTCGTCAGACTTCTTACGTTCCTTGGGAACTTCAGGCGGGAGGGATTCCAACTCATCGGGCGGTTCGGTTATTGTGATTTCTCGTAAAGCTGCATATCTATCGTTTGTATTTTCGTGTTTCGTCTCCGTAACGCCATTGTCACGAGGCGATACACTTCTTCGCGCTTTCTCTATCTGTAAATTCTTCATCACAGTCTTTACGTCTTCAATCTTAGCTTCTATTGGCTTAGGGCTAACCGAATTTCTAAACATGTTAAATGAATCTAATGTTAGTTCGTCCAGAGTTTTTAGCGGACTACGGGCGGCTTCTTTTTTTTCATCCTTTACTTCTTCTGCCTTTATCAGATTATCAATCATAGTTAGTTCTTTATCTTCTGCATCTACTTTCGGTTCGTTGTCGATTGGATCTAGGATCGATTTTGATTTAAGCTCCTGTTCCTGTATTTCTCTGAAAGCCGCGTACCTGTCGTAGCTAGGGTTGGCCTTTTTGTCAAAGTCGTCAAAGTTAGCTACGAACGTTTCTGTAGAGTCGGTCGGTGCGAAGTTATCTTCGAATTGCGGTTTAAAGTCAGAAGCCACAGACGGCAGAGGGACGGGTTTTGGTTCTGTTATTATAGGCGGCGTCGGTGACACAGCTGGAAGAGTATGCTCTTTTTCTTGACGCATGGTAGGATCTATGTGGATATGCTAAAAAATATAATAATCAACTTTATAAGTGTGAAATAATTATAAATCTTTTGGACCCTTTTATGAAATAAAAATTCCTTAATGTTAGTAAGTAAGAAAAAAATGGTTTAACAAAAAAAAATAATAATCAGTGCGGTATTAGTACTAACCCCTCGATCAGTATCCGCTGCCAAGTAAGACCGCAGGTATTCGGTAAGTTGGGGCAATGTCATGGACGAAAGCGTTGCTGCTGGCACTCGTAACCTATACATATTAGTAATTGTATATTTACTAATATTACACGAAGTAACAATTTAAGATGGATTAAGATTACCTTTATTTATTTCAGTAGTAGAGAAATTTTGTAAACACGCACTTATATATTGTGTGTCTGTGCAGAAACGAGGGCCTTATTTTTTTCCGCTCCCTCTCATAATTCATTGCACTTAAGTGGGCGATTTTTGTGAGCAACGACCTTACCACAAATATAATTCTTACTTGGTTGTATCTGTGTTTATGTGCACGTCTATTACATTGCCTGTATTTGAGTGTGCGTATATGCATTCTGGTGTGTGGTGAACTTGAATGAGATGTTGACAGTAGACGAAAGCCGCGTGTGTGTACGAATTAATGCGTGTGTGTGCGTCTCTAGGTTTACCTGACTGAGAGTTCGTCGACGGTGGATGTGAGCAGCTGGCTGAGCGTGATGTCAAAGCGGCGCGCGGCGGGCAGCGGCGGCGGCGCGGGGGCCAGGTATTCGTCCTCGCTGCTGTTCGTTGCCGCCGAGGAGAGACGCGGCTTTATGCTGCGGTCAGCCTTAAACAAACAATATGATTTTAAACTATCGGAATCACAATAGTTTTATGATATTTTCTGATAAGTTTTCAATGAAGTATTCTAATCTTCTGAGTAATACAAAAAAATATATGTATATATAAAATTTAAATTTAAATACCTCCGATAAAGAATAGTAAGCAAACTCTACGTTCACGCTAGAGCTCCGCCGAGATAATAAGAAACATTGAACGTAATCAATTTCAGTACAGTGGACTGCTTATTTGATGTCTGTCTGTAATTCGTCTCTTTGGAAACTATTAAGCAAGATGTTACGTTGCCCGTACACCTAATGAGGCA
Organism: Megathymus violae; assembly: GCA_003671415.1. NCBI lineage: Eukaryota > Metazoa > Arthropoda > Insecta > Lepidoptera > Hesperiidae > Megathymus > Megathymus violae. The sequence goes on from PDGT01000032.1 coordinate 1,382,562, forward strand.
ACGCTAAAACCTAATAATTAAATTTTACCAGTGGCTCCTTCTTCCTCGCTGGTTTCGGCAAAGGAGGTCCGGACTCCGAGTCTTCATTCTCATGTTCGTGTTCGTGCGGCGGTCTCGGGGGTGGGACTAAGGAAATCTCCCCGATCTTCTTAGGTGGTAGCGGTGGCGGTGGCGAAGCATTCTCGTGGTTAAGCTTGGCGCTGGGCTGAGGTCTTTGTCGAATCGTGCTGGAGTCTGTTCCCTGAAAATTATGAGACAACATCTCATTCATACCTCAGTGGACGTTCGCTTTTCAAGAGTAACTCCAATTGGCTGGGTTTCAAATATGTTTCATATTTTTTGTGTAGATAACACTTTAGGGTGTCACATACGTAGTAAATCATACTCATTTTTTAATCAACATATAACAATGACATATCACAAAGTAAGTAGTCATAAGACAAGGTAAGTTGTTATCTGCGCGGCATCGCTTGTGGTCAGTTACTTATACTCGTATGAAAGAATATATTAAAAATAAATAAAGTATAACATGTTAACATTAAACGCAAGCAACAACATACCTGCCTGTGCAATCTAGGCGACTTGGGCACCGGCTCCGGAGGCAGACTGACTTGTAGCGGTCCGTTGAACACGTTCTTCCCGTTCTCGAGGCACGGTTCCTGCTTGTCTTGGTTCAGGTTCACTTCCTTCGTCGGTTTCGGGTCGTCCGTGCGAAGCGGAGTCGGCTTCGGGAACTCCTGCATGCTAGTGAAGGGGTCGTCCTTGAACGAGTCCGAGAAGGGGTCTGTATTGTCGAAGGGATCGGTCTCCGCGAACGGATCGGACGCAAAAAATCCACCCGAGAAAACTGTCCCGTGATTGGGCTTCGCGATCGCGACGGACCCGCCTGACTGTCTCGACAGCGAGGTCAGAGTGGTCGCGGGCCCGTACGTGTCGCCCGCGCCCGGCAATATATCGGATAGGAGCGAATGCGTCGTCGGTACGAGGTCTTTGAGCACCTTCTTTGGTGGATTTTTGAGCTCCTGAAAGAAGAGTTTTTTGTCAACGTAAGGTTTACTCCGGCCGGTGCCGAGGGGGTCTAGTTCCGTGAATACGTCGTAAGTGATCGACGACGGGACGGTCGTCGCGGCCTGCGTGCTCACCTGGAACAGGTAGGACATTACAATTCTCGCGAAGAATTGCAACACCGTAGGCCGAGGTCACAGACACAGACTCATGCACGGCATGCTTTGACGCGATCCGGGAGATGCCCTCCCTTGCCGAGGGGTTCGTGCGTTGGTGCAAATTATTCTGACATTGCGTACATTCAACATAGAAGGCGCTATCACTAAAAACAAGGCGGGTCAGCAGTATTATTGATGAAGAGATATCTCCGGTGAATATATCATCGTTGCTCGCATTATTTGTACATAATTTAAATCCACCCCAATAAGGATAATGTTCATTAATAGTGCATTATTAATTACGCTACAATATCTTAGGAAGAGTTTTGCAAGGAGTTATTATAATGATAAGTTGACACAAGGGCCACCGATTAAACGGAGGACATACTACGGAAGCAATATCTATGCCGGTGTGGTGTTAAACGGGATTTGCGTGTCTTCACAACACACTGACAGACTAAGACAACAAGACGGCAAGACACAATGTAAAAAACTTATTTATTAAATCTATATTACATATTATTTATCTACAGCGTATTTCAAATTAATATGATGATGATAATGGTGCTAGATGATATGATAATGAATACAATATATATATATTTATATCTATATAATATATTTTATTTGAGGACTATAAAGATAATTGGTACCTATCGTGTTTCTATTTGTGTGTCACAGTTGTTGCATTCATCACATTTGTCCAATACCAGTATCACACACATCGCGTGGGCTGACAGTACGAGTATGTATGTACTGAACACATACGTTTTAGACCTAGTAACTACATTATTCATTTTATATATATTTTATTCATTTGTTATTCATTTGTCATTTGTCATATCTATCATAATTATTCATTTGTGTTTTACAAATGACAAGAATGTTTCTAGCGAAATTTTTAGATTACAGCTGCCAACGAGCGGCCCGTCCCGACCTGGTTCGAGATCAACAATTAATTAATTTTACATATACTCTTGACATATAGCCTACGTCCATTCGGAATAATGTATCTTTCAAATGGTAAAAGAATTTTTCAAATAAAGCCGTGGTTCCAGAGATTACTTTCCGCATATACACAAACACAAAATTCTCACTCTCTCTTTATAATATTAGTATAGATAAGTCTAATTTGTTGGTTTACGGGCCTCTTAATAGTGTCATCATTCTATTTATTAAAATGTTAAATATTGAAAATGGTGTTATATATACATATCTTTATATTTTTTGACTGTGACTAATCTTTAAAATGCCATGTACTATTGATATTTTTATTTAGTCGCGTGACAATGACATAGCAATGGAATAGTGTAAAATTATTTACTTATAAGTTTTAAACTTATTCTATTGCTATATATTTATTTAATACCAAGTGTTATACGGTTACGTTTACATGACATTAAATGATATTTGAATGTTTATACTTAGTCAATGAAATATTTTATTGTCTGGTGCGCCGTAACGGGGAGGTTCTCGGGTGTGGTGGTGAGACGATGATGTTTTATACTCATTACATAAACTTTTATTAATCGAATCACGAGTACAAGTACACGAGTACAAGTTAACACCGTTTCCAACATCAATCGACTAATTACATCATCTAAGTCGGTACCTACGCGTGTCTTAAAACGTCCAACAATGAATGTCCACGAGATTTGCGACACAGATCATTTTACTTACTTTCTAAAGGGAAAGTTAAAAGTAATCTAATATGATGAAAACAAAGATCTCCAAAGATATCGCAAAAACAATTTTACCATGATCAAACAATGATTTGGATAGCGAGTGATTGACGGACGTTCTAAGACCCTCTTGTACGGTATCTAAATTCAATAATTATAATATACTTCAATCGGGACTGTACTAATAAGGCTTTGACTATACTCCTTTGGAGGTCCTAAAAAGGGCACATCTAAACTTATTCTGTAAATATAGGGTTCACACGTTTTACTTTGCACGACGCATTGTTTTAATTGTTTCATTTATATGTGTATTTATAAAAACGTTTTATACGAAAGATAACTGAACCGTACAATTACAGAACAGTGACACAAGTCACTTGACAATAAATACAGGCATTAGAGGACTGCGTGTCAATATGGTGACGTACATTTCGCCAATCGTTTTGACCATTCCGATCTGCACTACACGTCGGGACAAGCACTAATACAAAACTGCATTCTGCAGTGATACTTTAACGGCCGTTTCCGATAACCTATGTATTACTTATTGCTTGAAAAAATATTTTATTATAGTAACTGTAGCCACATTCTTGCATCACAATAAATAAAGATACATACACATTTCTATCCATGACATTGATCTATTGCTCCGAGGGTGTATCGCTCCCAAACATGTATGGAGTTGGTGACGAACCGTTACCTAGCAGTAATGGATAGATAGCTTATCAGTACCGGCCGTAACATGCGTGACAATAACCGCACAACAAACTCAGATCAGAGCGGTCACAAAGTTTGTTTGCAACAATATCAGGTATACCTTACCGGCGGTTCGGGCAAATTATCGACGAGCGGCGCTGGTGAAGGCTCGAAATCACCGGCGACCGCGGTCAGGTCGAACGAGAGGGTCGGCTTGCTCGGACTGAAGGCGGCGCGGGCGGGAGTGCTGCGCCCGCGGGTCGACGAGCCCGGGGGCGGAGGGAGCAGACCCTTCTGTGCAACGACATTTGATTGCTTGGAGGTTTTTTGTGAACACACGCGGCAATACGTCGCAACGTTGACATCGAGGGCCAGAGAACAATTATAATCCGTCACATAGACTCAGATTAATTACACGGATAGATCAAAGTGTGAAATGTATAAATGTTTAGACTTTTATCTAATTAAAATGCAAAAATCGTGACTTGACAATATAATTATGGTGTTGGTAAATTTTAATATTTTTCCATTGATACACTGGTAGACCATACTAATATGCTCCTAAGACACTAATGTATTTTATTAATGAGTCTAATCTAAATGGATGGGTTTCGGAACGAAATTGAGCCTATAAACAATTGCTATGTTTCAATCTAATTTTATAAATGCCACATGCAGACGAATTTGCGGATGTAAACAGTGTAACAATAACATAGGTGATACTAGACAAATCAAGAGAGTTACCTGCGAGGTGGGCACTATGAAGGAGTCTCCGAAGGGGTCGGTGGAGGGGGTGAGTCCTTCCACCTGCGTGAGTCCGCGTCGCAGCGAACACAGCTCTTGTTCCAAGTCCACGAGCTCCGCTACGCCACCCTCCGGCACGGTCTCGGTTGGCTTCACCGTAGCCGTTTCACTCACTGACGACACGCTCTGCGCCATGAAACAATTCCATTTTTTCATAAAGTTATATTTGGTCAGGTGTAAAGCTACTTCTAGAGAGACAGACATAGAGTGAGAGAGGGGAGGATGTGGAATACCTCATTTGTAAGTATCGCGTGTTTCAATACCTTTTCTATAATAACAAATGTCCGTTTTCCGTACCATAGCTCACTGTAGGATTTTAGTAAGAATGACAGAAAATATTTACAATAATCAGCTGCTGTTTAGCAAAAAACAAAATGAACTAGAAAATTTAATTACATATTACACACAAGAAATTCAAAAACAAAATAATTTAACAGAAAAATACATAACAAATTTATTATCTGTCCTGTAACATCATTTTAATGTTGCCCACTTGACATTAATCGCGATTCGACTCCCACGATGCTGATTTCAATGCAGCTGACCTTCCCAAATGAGCTCCGTGGTTGATCGACGCGATTTCTGTGACTACAGAATTAATAATTGGCCAAGTAATGTCCTTGGCATTTAGTATTCAGAATACAAATAGTACTCACTATTTGTAACTGCATTCTCGACAACACTGACCTACGGTAGGTCCCTGTACGCTCTGTATGTTTGAATTGCACGAATGGAATGGCCGGCGAGCACTGCACTTGGCCGCAAGTTGTTTGTATACAGCGCGACACAAATTGATGTCACGATACGCGATACATGGTCTGTTATTGAATTGTGTAGGACGCAAATACTGCTATAACCGTATATGTGAATTAACAGTAAAGAAAATTGCCATAAGTTACATAAATATATTAAAGTTAAGGATATAAAATGGAAGATTCGATTGAAGAGTTGTTTATAAATTTAATTATGTCAATAATACCTAATTGTATATACACGTATATATTAATTACTTTTAATTTACGTACGTTTATTGAATACATAGGCACATCCCTAGCACTTACTTCGGCACCACGTAAACCTATATGATGAGTGACTGAGGAAGGAATTATTCGGAACCTAAATATTGGACAGACATGCAAGAGGCAAACCCACAAAGTACTCACTGTAATGAGCCACTACATACAGACGTAATTTTGAACTGTGCGTCAATAAAAACATTATTATTTATCTATTTAAAATATAGACATTAAAGTACATATTTCTAATTATTTATGTCGAGTTTCCAACAAAATTTATTTATTATTTATTTATATACAGCTAATGAGTCTGTTTTTCTGGGAGTTAACTTAGTCGTAAGTGGTAAAAAAATAAAATGATTCAATTAATGTTTAAACAAAATTAAATACACTTATACACAACTATTAGACATGAAGAAAAAACAAATTAATTATTCATATTAGTCTACGGGTTCTGCAATTCGGCGCTCATAAAAATTTACAACTCGTAACATTTAGAACAATTCAGTTATCACAACGCTTACGCAGTCGTAAATTAGTATGGATCTTGTTAAATCTTTATCTAGCAAATAAACATGACCGTATAAACAAACTATTTTGGATACTCAGGACATAGATAGACGGATAGACATATTTCAATACCTTGAAGTAAAATTTGAAAATATATTATTATTAGATAACAATTGTTAAACCATATCACAGGCCTTGGAGTACACTCCGGACTCTCTAAATTATGAGAGACACGTACCACGTGTTCACAAATAAGCTGGACCTTAAATAATAGTACGAGTAGAAAATATAAAATAGCTTATTAATTTTGAAAAGCTTGGTATTCATTATAAGAGAAAGAGAACGAATCGTATAATAATCGAAAGCTACTGAAAGTAAAATCATAAATTGCCGTGATATATTGGGGAATACATAAAAAGGTTTAAATACAAACGTATTTAAACAATGAATATAAGCATTTTAAACAAGTTTGTGGCTGCATGAGCTCATGAGATATGCATGTGGCAGTGAGGTGATGGTGTGATTGTGAACGGATGTCATTATTTTTACACATTTTTTCTATTAATAGGACATACTTTTAAGTAATAATAGTAACATACATGACAGCAGTGGTGGACCAGTGGTTTGAACGTCTTATTTCCGGGCGGGAGACTCGAGTTCGAATACCGTACGCAACTGTATCATTTCAAAATATATGCGTTTCATAAATAAATTATCACTTTGCTCAGTAAAGAAAAATAACAACTGTGAGTTATCCCATAATGTTCTCAAAGGTGTTTAAACAAATCTGCACTTGGCCATCGTGGCGTACTGGATCCTTAACCCTTCTTGCGAAAGGAGACATTGTGAACTGGCACTTAATAAAATTGGATCATAGCGGAATACAAAAATTTACTGACCTTCGCCTTAATGTCCGCGGCGGTGGTCACCGTATGTCTGGCGAGACTGCTTGTCACGCTCTTGCTCTCCAGCTGCTGTTTCGCCATTTCCACTTCCTTCTTCTTCAATTCGAACACTACTTGGAACAGATCCCTCATTGCTATCACTACCTGGGAAACATATTGTTTTTTTTTTTTTACAAATAAAACTTAACATGTCCTCGATCGGACCGACATCGCCGTACGGCGATTGAAAATGCGTACTTTTCCAGGCTGTGTCAAATCTTTCTATACGTTATTAGAGCTTAGTTTGCCCAATCGATGTTTGAAATAATTGTTCTCTGTGAAATTAATCGTCCAATGACACCAACTTCGTATATTTCTTGTTTCGGGGCAGCGCCTTAGGACTCACGTTCACCTCTATTTAAAACCCTTAATTTCTGCCATTACCCTGCATGTACGTACATTTATGAAGTAACATAATTTGTAAAAAAATATAATTATAAATTTGTTACTTCTGGTACAAATACAAATCAACTTATTATACAAGGAACTGTAAAAGAAGGCATTTCAATTAATTTAAGTTAAATAAATTACTCGTTCGTAAATAATCGTAAAGTTTATGTTACTGTCAGCGTCTCGCGCCGAGAGTACTAAACTCTCGACTCGAGCTTTTTCACATTTATAAAATTAGGAAAAAATACAGTTGAAAAATGTTCGTATGAAAGTATGATAAATTAACGAGGTTACTACATATATATATATATATATATATATGTGTGTGTGTGTGTGTATATATATGCTATGACTATGAACGAATATCATAAAACATAGGATTTCTAAAAAATAAACACACGTCTGTTCCATATGGCTGCCATTTTAATTGGTAAAGTACCTACGTGCCACCACAATTGAGGGTTTCCTTTACGAGTATGAAGCTGACCTTGGTTGTAAAATAATCATATCAACTTTACAATATCTACATATAAATAGACATAGATAAAACAGGTCTACTGTTTGTCGACTGATTTTCTTTGTCTATTTTTCGTTTGGTTGATATTGAGCTTTAGTTTTAACAATATATTTTTTTTGGAAACAGAATGTGATTTTATGTTCATAGTTAAATTTCGACAACTACCCGCACACGAAATAAGTTATTTATTATGCAGTTTATTAGGCGATTAATGAATTTTTGCTTTTTCTCATTCTGTGAATTAGCAATACTTTTATATATTGCAATAGCTGCAGAAAAGTAATCAAACTTTGTTCACTACCATCGTAATAGAATGTCCAAGGATCCAATTCCTGGGATGAAAAGTATTGTAGATAATGTCATTTCGAGTTTGTTTAAAAGTGTTAAGAAGGGTTGTCGGGTGTAATAACAGACGAAAATATGGCGAACGATCCCTCCTGTTGGAGATCACCACCGCCCAATTTAATCCCGGTACTTTTGCATGGTGGTAGGGTATTGTGCTATCTGGCTAGCCATATAAAACCGACCGAGAAATGTTGCATAATCGTTTAAATAAATAAATAAACGTTTACATACTCACACACCTTAGCACTTAACAGGTGGGTAGTCCGAGCGTTTGTCGACTACTTACATAAAAAGTGCCATTATATTTTATTGGTATACAAATACAAATTCACAATTAATTTAGTTCAATTTGAATTTTTAGTATTTAGTATCATTTGTAATATTTAATAAAAAGAGTGTATGTAATATCGTAACAATAATCGTAATGTATCTTACAACATCTTTGCATCAGGTGCAATATACACAGAGAATACAATACTAGGATTACGAATGTCGCGTTCCCAACCGTTTCGTAAAACCCCGGGATTTTACTTAACTAATCTCAGTATTTACGGGATTGCCACAAACAGGTATTGCTTCTAACGAGTTGCGATTTCAAAGTCGGTGTTGGATTGCATTATAGGCATTTATTTTAACTGCGACAGAATATTCGTAATGCGACAGAATTTTCTGATTTCAACTATATTGACATAATTGTGTTAAAAATGGGTAGAGATTTTCTCTTCGTATCTTGTAACGCATAATAATTTGTACTAAAGATCATTTTCGAAACAGTAAATTAGGGACTTTAATTTTTTTAATTTTTACTTAATTTAATGAAAGCATCGAGAAATTCCTCGAACATCGGACATTCTTTCCGAGAAATATTTAAAAGCGTGATATTTATTTGACAAGAAATAACTTTAAGTTTTAGTCATGATTCTGTAAGTAAATCTATTTTTTTGCAACGGTACAAAGCCAGGAATACCTTTATTTATATTTTACACATTATCTCACAATACAACACTCATATTGTTCGCTCTCGCTTAGTCATTCTCTTTTAGAGTGAATTAGTTCGTCTTTGCTAAATGGTTATGCCCGCAGAGTTCTGCTGGATAATATCAAATTACTAGATACTTGGCAAGTCCCAATTTGCTCAGACTGGAGCCGGTTTATTGCCGAATTATCATAAAATATTATTATGCTTTCGTGCCTAAAAGGTCGACGAATCTTTCTTGTTTATATATATAAAGCAAAAACTTAATAAACGAGAGGTTAAAAATCTTGTCAACAATATTGTAACGACTGTGTATAAAGTCAAAACAAAGACATGGCGGATACAATGCCTACAATATTTAGAAATGTTTTGATATACAAAATGATTTAATCAATTCATTAAAAACATTTTGATTTAGTTCCACTTATAAGGTGGCTTGGCAGCGTTATATGTAGTGGCTGGTCTCGCAACCAGCTCCATGGTCACCCATGGAGCCATGGAGATGATGATGATAAAAATAATTTTGGATCACAATAAGAAATACACAACTAACAAACACAATTGGTCGATATTCGACTACATACAGTACTGAAGGCCTACAAAAGGTACACTTTGTCAGCGATGACGAAACTATAAAACTTAAAAGTCCCTTATAGGTATGATAGACATTGATGACTCATATAACTTCTATGAAGTCCTGACGTATCCTAATTTCGGCAGTGCTATCAATATGCGCAGTGTCTAAGATGTGTAGTGTTATTATATCTATGACTAACTTCATATCTGCCTGAACTGTATGATTAAGATAAAAGTTGTTGATTTTTAACATTACATACATATATTGAAAAAGTTTGTTCTCGTCTAATCTAAGGTCTAAAACTCACGACGTTGATTGTAGAAAAAACTTACTTGACTAGCAGCTTTATCAGTCTTAATCCCGAAGAACCTGTGTCCGGTGTCGGGCGAGCCGAATATATAGCCGAAGGCGCGCGAATCTGTCATGTCTTGAGCGATGAACGAGATTTTGTGTACCGGATGGTGATACAGGGAGTCCTGAAAAATGTGCACCCAGTTTAGACATAACAATAATTAGACATAATAATAGTCCCTTCTTCTTCAGAATCACACATGTGTTCTTTCACAGAAGTAATATTTTTAGGTTCAATAAGCATATTTTTTTCCCAAAGTTACGAGGAGAAATCAAGCTTGTGAGTAAATAGATATGCTGAATTCAAAATGATTTGTTCATTTACTGAAGACGTAACATTAAAGTAATATTTCCATGTCGTTATACATTTTTCGAAAAATCAAGAGGTACATGCTGGATTCAAACCCCTATAAACCGGAGACCTATTGTTAACTGATAAGGAATATTTTGGGTATGTACACCATTTAAATATTTACTATAGCATGCTTCTCAAATATGTTTTCGTTTTGAACTTGTCATTCCAATATAGCTTTAATTCTGGCATGTTAATTCACTCGTTATATTTTTTTCTTACATGCAAATTCAGTATTAAATTCTAATTTAAAATAATTAAAAACTATATCGTAATTCGTCGCTATTTTAATATTCATTACATTAAATGATATAAGCCTTATCAGGGCAATGACCTCGTCAGACCGCAAGGACGCACACTAGTGCCATCATAGTTCCGTAGTGTAATTCCTATTATTTCGGTAATAATCCTAATAAATTTAAGGAAATAAGTGTATTTACATCTCTAGAAGTAGAATTAGAAATATTCCCATGTTAGAGAAATATTTTTCTTGTTGTTACGACATATCTTTAGAGGCCACTAACATTGCAAATATATCAATATGGTATGGCAAAGTTAAGTCTATTTAATTCTCAGAATTTGATTTATCGAGCAAATCTATTCAATTGAATGTATTTGCAGTGCACAGTGCAATCAACATGCACGAAATAGACATGACGAGCGTCCAGCTAAAATCAACAACAGAGCACATTAAAAATACAAAGTTTTACTGCACTTTATTTTTGTGCTACCAAACATTTACTACAAATTAAACTCTAGATTTTATTAGCAATTACAATAATTACAAATTAGTACTAAAATTCATAACTGGGGAGCATTAATTAACGAATTTATGAACATACATATAATGTTTTATATTTTGAAGTGCATTAGGTATGTAAATATACAAGACCTCGGATAATATCATTACCGTGGTATTGTTAATTTTTTTTTCAACAAACAAAACACTTCAGTACCTTTTTTTTACTCCTTTCCTTTTTATATTTTCCTTGCGATAACTATTGACGAAATTTAGTGTTATCAGTTTTTTGGAACGAATGTTAACGATTGTTAACGAGTTTCGGTCACTGCGAATACTAGTATTATTACATCGCGGTAATTTGAAGTGTGTGAATCGTGATATTTCTATCTGTGTAATTTATGAGTTCTTCTATTCAGTTTCTTACTACAAATCAGTGGAAAAATATGCCTGACAATGCTTGACACGACAATACTTATTTGCCAGTCTTATGTAACTTTCTCGTGAAATGTGAAATGTGTCTTTTTGAGCGTCATCTCCATATTACTATCTCTCATCCTTCTTGTACAACAAGAAGAGCCACTGCTTACACTTATGGATTATCACTACACTTATGGATAAACAGTAGATCTTCGTGTGGCACAGGAGATTTAGATCGATACTTCAAAGCAATCTTTGTCTTGAAGCTGTAAGTCAAGCTTGAAAACCGAAGCGAAAACTCGTCTTACTTCTTTCAATCCTCCGGTTCTTTATGCCATTACCCTTTTCTATATAACAAGCAGGAAAACTTATGTGTTATCTTTATATTAACTTTATGTTCTGTGTTAACTTTATGGGTCGATTATGACGCCTTAAAACTTCGTAGGGAATAAGGTACCTTTTTTGTAACACTGTATTGAATTGGAATTGCAGAAGACTTTACTTATATTATTTTATTAGATGATTATTGGCGTGATACTTTTTAATTCATGGGGAATCTTTCAGTATACGTCCTTCGACTTTTCGACGCATGTCGCATGTCCTATTACAAGGCTTAGATTTTCTAACATATGAAGAAAGATACAGTCAGTTTGCCATAAAAACAATTAGCACAACATTTTAATACAACTACGCACATGACTTCGAAAACTTAAGAGGTTCGAGTCTTGGATTGGAATTTGACCGTCAGTAATAATACCATCACGATATGTGGGCTAAGTCCAAATATTTCGTAATCATAATTAATTCTCTTGTTCCTGTTGTTTCTCAGTCTCTTGGTTGGAATTTTCACTTAATCCCCAAATTTTTCAAAGTTATGCTGTATTTTAATGATTAATTATTAATTTTTTCAACAAGAGAAACCAATATAAGATAACCTCTGTCTGTCGAAACGAAAAAACTTTCTGTCAATCTGCAGTAACACAGCGTGGATTAAATATAGCAATTATGAAACGAATGATGTGAAATTATTTCGGATTAATTTCGGTTAAGGACATTAGATGATTTAAGACCTTTAGAAAATATATAATGTATTTATAAGGTAACAGTTTGACTTTCTTTCTAAGTATTATTTATTATTATAATCGTGGAACAAAATCTTAAAAGTAATATAATAAAATAATAAGTGTATCGGTGTAAAAACAGCGAAAACCTGTCATAACGTGTTTAATTTAGACTCAGTCCCTATCCGAAATATTTTTTTGTATATCGAATATATTTTTATTTCGGATATCCAATAGTTTCGGTTACGGTTACGGACCTCCATAACATATCTGAATTTTTACATGTTTTTTCATTAATATTATTTTATTGTAACTTTAACCATAATGATATTTTCAATCTGATTTAAAATATGGAGACCACGATGTATTCAACATTCCCATTTTCTTTTTTTCTTCAAGGACGTATTTATATAAATATCTTGTGTATCCAAATTTCAATATGCAGCTATCTTCTGTGTCAGTTGAGTAAACGTCAAATATGTTCATACACTATAATATTCTACTACATTTAACTCACCCCTGTTTTATCATCGCGCAACCGAAGTCCATCGATGGCAACATGGACCTGTATCCGTTGCTTGTGTTCCCCGGCCGCTCGTATCGCCATCTTGAGGTCGGCGAGTGCCTCCTGACACATTCTGTCGCCCCGAGCCTCGGGCACTTCGAGAACCCCGATGAGCTTCGCGCGGAACGACACTCCCTCGCCGAGGAATCGACCCGGCTCGTTCTTGTCTGCCGGAGAGAAGGATGAGCAATTTGAAACTTAGACTAATTTGTGTGCGGAAACACTACTGGAAGTTCGGTTTGCATAGTTCATTTTTAACTTATGTTAAACCATGTATGTTGAACTGTAATCTCACCTAGTGGTATGTAACGATGTAACATTCTTTAGTAGAAGTAAGATAGAACATCAAAACAACATCTGTATAGATTCAAAAAAACGTGTACGACATGCTTACGATCGACATCTTTGGCTTACGAACGACAGAAAATTGGTAGTTTTCAATGTAGCGGTGGCAACAAAGTAAACGTCCTACTATATTTAACTACCAAACTTGAAGAAAATTGTGATCGTTGACGTCCAGGTGATATGAAAAAAAAAACCGACTACTGCTTTACGAGTTAGCAGATTTCTTAAAAAAAAAAATACGATCTATGATTAATGTTTGTTTAGTTGTAATCGACATTGTTGAATGTGACATGCCTTAAAAGGTAACTCGAAAATGAATAAAAAAGTGAAATATTCAGAAAACATCGGTCAAATATTACTTGTGCTATGTATATTTTATATTATTTATTAATGGACAAAAAACTAACAACCGTAAGTAGATTATTTGGTAGCTAAGCTTATTGCCTATGACGAAGAATACTTCAAACTGTTAATAACATCCTCAAAACTTATGTGTATATTATAGTCGTCTATATAATATAGTGCGAATCCAAATAACAACATTTAAACGTATTGTTATAACTAGTATAATAGCTTCAGTCGTTTTGTGATTGTTTTACAATGAGTGCACCGACACATTGTTAAAGATTACAGACACTTATTTAAGATTTAATAATGGAACAGACAAAGCAACCGCAAACATCGTCGCAACCATGGCGAAGAGTGAATTTCAAACGATCCTGGTGGCGGAACACAATGTACTGAATGTGTAAACACATTCTAAATTCATATTGCAAGAAGCATCACAATTTGGCAAAACACATTTTTACACAAATAGCACATTGAAAATAAAAAAGATGATCACTCAGAATTCCACACTACGATACCTTTGCCCAACAAAGATTTAGTTTCCGATTTTTTAAGAGTCATTTTTATAATGCTGTTTCGTCACAAAGAGTACAGAGAGAACATGACGAGTGGTATGCTTATATGAAGTACTAAATAAAAGTGAGCGCCGTTGTCCTATTTCGGTCCCTGTTTACGGGGTATCACTGGCCGTTTAATTGAATTTCCTGTTTTTAAATTTAGAGTCTCCTGAGTCGGGATCTCAGCCGTACCTGCGAGACACTCTGACCTCTATTTCAGTGCCTAAATATCTAATTTCACGGATCTTAATCGTTCATCGTTGAATATAGGACTGAATGTACAGGTTCGAATAGTGTCAAGGGGATAGTCATGGGTAGCGTGGCCTTAAAGATATCTGAATAACTCCTATGTACCTCGATTTTATTTAGTTTTAAAGTTCTGTCATATCTGAATGGATCTGACCATTCGGGTAGCTGCGTATAATAATCGACCATCTTATTTACAATAATTTACGATGTTCATTATTCCATCCATGTTTAATAATCCCATAAAATCTTAAATTTAATATTTGATTTACATTTATTTATAGATATAATTAAAATAAGAAGGTCATTCGTTTCCTAAATGGAATTTAGGATATCCGGTAAATTTAAAGTGGAGATCGGGAATTGATTCTATATTACGGTCACTAACGCTATAGAAATATGTAACAAGAAAGTGTTTAAGTCATTGCAAACTAAACTATATATAAAAATAGAAAACATGAGTCGATACGATACATACGAGTCACTAGTCTATGTATCCATTCTGAACACGGTTGTACGGATGCATTGCGTATAATATAGTGCGTCAAGTTTGTTTACACAATACAAATGTATACGCTAATATAACATCTCCGTGTTATATTAGCATAGTACAATTCTGAAATTATATGATGTCATATTCATATCTATCTGGTACTGTTTATTAGTGACTGTGAATATATTTTTAAAAGAACGTGGAAGATATTATTAGAATGTTTTGTCATATCTTAATTAATTCATCTTGGTTTCATGATACTGTTTAATGATCTTAATTGGACGTTTTCAATTAAAGTGTAGATTCACACACAGAAAACAGAAATATTTCATTACAGTATTAAAAAGATATCATTAACAGAAACACGATATACCTACAAGTAAATACCAAGATTAGTATAATAACCGAATTAGTCACATTGATAATACTCGCTCAGGTTAATTTTCGAACCAATATCAACGATCTTTAGAAGTGTTCTTATTATCTTTGACATCTTAAACTGTTTGCCGCTGATGTGACAGACGATGAAATACTATGACGTCATAACGTACGTGAAATGAGCAGAAATTTCCTTTGCAACTTCGAAGTGAAATCAGGAAGAGTCAAATGAACAATGAGAATGATGTACGAATTTAAAGATAGCAAGACGTTACTCCCAACAATGTTTATCCTTATACATGTAAAGAGGATGTTTAATATTCCACAATTATGAATTGGCCTTAAGATTATCAGCATCTTACTGAGTATGCATGCTGATATTGAATGCGTCCAACGCCACAGCATCTGCATGCCGGTTGCTCAAATTTATACCTTTATTTTAGTTATTACTTTTGAAATGAGTTGCATTATTGCGACATGAAGTGTTTAAAATGCTTGTTCTGCCTAACGTACCATAGTAGTTAATAGATCATGACGTGCGAGATATAAAATTAAACAAGGTAGGGAGCAAGCGGATGGGGGAGCGAGTAGTTCATAACTAATAATCTACCAACAAAGTACACATTGAAGCGTGAATGCGAACGCGGTACTCACCGAACTGCCGCAGAAGATGCTGGAAATGACACACCTGCATTATTCCTTATAAACCGATTAAAGTTAGTTACTGCCCGTCGCACCACAGCTGCACCGCCCAGGCCCACAACACACCCTCTGTTCAAAACCAGGGTTTACTAATTATGATATGAGACTAGCTCGTGAATGCACTGGTGACTTGACATCTTAGTTAGTGGTGAATGTCATAGCCGGACCATGCAAGTTACGACGGAAAACGCAAAATATACAGTCCAAAAGCTAGGATGCGTTATGTGGTCGATTACATTTAGCGCTATCTAAAACACCGCATAACCGTAATAATATTTAAAACAAAAAAATGTAGAGAAAATGTAACTGAAGTGATAAGCGAATCGAATTGTACGACATACGAACTCACATTTGCAAGGGCTGGTTTTCTTACGGAGGGTTTGCATTGGAAAGTCAGTCGGTAACTTGTGATTGAACATCAGGAACCTGTCCTACCGACCTTTCGGTATCACTGAAATGCAAACACACTATTGGATACACCACACACGACCACGACACTATGCATCGGTGACAGTAAAGTCAAATGCAATAGTCGTAATCTACTATAAGATTTATTGATTTTCGTGGTAGCATCGCTCTCCGATAGGAGAGCGTTTTATCGCGGCGTTTATTTTCTCATTTCGATTGGGAGATTTCCTTTGACGAAGTATAGGCAGATTAATACTCAAAATAGTGGTAAAAAACGCATTGGTATTTGTAACCGTGTCGGTCGGAAGGGCACAGATCTGCCGGCCGCGACGGACGGCTGCCAGCACATGGGAGACTCCGCGCACATTAGCGATCGTCGCACGCAACCCCTGTTTGTGTGAGTAAGGGGTGCGTCGCACACAGGCGCGATTGACTACCCTTGATCAATATTCGTCCCCGATCTCTACCTCGTACTACATTTATGGCAGACTTCATGAATTTTAAATTCCTTTTCTATGCATATGTGTAACAATAAAGCTTCTGTTTCATATGGAGCATTTTATGAATATTTGCATGTATATCTTAGACCACTAGTTTTGTTTTATACAGCTTTTTAATAAACAATGTAAATTTCTGTAATGAATAAATATAAATAGTTATAAATGATTATATTTTGTTTCTGTTATATAAATTAGTAAGAATTATAATTAGTAAATAATTAATTGCTTACTGTTGCAGCATTTAAAGGTCAAAAGTTAATGTTGTGTCAAGTTGTGTGCTGATAAGTGCATCAATTATTCTCAATTAGTCCTTGTGTTTATATCTATGTTTGTCAAATGTCATTTCCTTCCCCTTATCTTTCTTATTTGTATTGTTAACAAAGTCTTATAGATAAGCTTTTTGTTAATAAAATTATCACATTATTATTTTTATTTATTACTCACTTAATACATTGTTTATATAGTAATATAATCATTTTATATGGAGTATTAAAAACTGGAAGACACAATTTAAAACACAGAAAGATCATATCAAAGTATATTGTTTAATTTAAAAGAACAAAGTACAGGAATATGAGAGAACAACCAATATGTATGTATAGTGTTCATATAAATAGAAATAGCAAATGAGTGACAATGGGTTACAGTTATTCCATGTTTCTAAGTTTAGTTATGTTTAAAAGAATATGATGTTATTTCAATTGAGATTTAAGCACTGAAAACATATTTTGAGATGGTATTTATTATTTTCAGAAGGGAACATGTATCTTTTATATTATAAAAAAATATTTCATAGGCATTGGTATAAAATATATATCAATTTTTTACCTACTTGGAGAAAATGGGACAGTACTGTAAAAGGACTGTATCTTCATTTAAAATATTAATCTCGGCTTTATTCGTCAGGATGTACAAGGTTGTCAATATAATGTATGATTTGCTATGATAGCTGGAATTAGTTACATCTGACAATAAATTTTTCAGAGAGCAACTAAACATTAGTATGATGCAGTGATAAACTGCTTTGTATTATTAGATTCATTATAATAAAACAAAGAAATGTATCAGTATCATACCACTGCCAACAGTAAGCTATCTTTGTGATAACGGAATTTATTAGTCTTTGTAAAATTAATAATTCAAATAAGTGCCACTTATTTTAGGTCATTGTATAGACATACAAAAAATAATTTACTTAGTATACAATGTACAAATTGTTTACAAAGAATGATATTCATACGTTTCAAATAATTTAACTGCCGGAAATTAAATTATCCGCGTCATTTCACCAACACTTGATACAAGTAATCCCTCTCAATGAAATTTGATCCATGTAAGGTAAAATATCATACAAACTTTGAAGTTCAAATTTCAAATATTTGAGGTAAGACTATCGTGTACGTGCCAATATAAAATTGTTTTTCTCACCTGAACCTGAAGAAATAACCATATCAAATATTCAAAACCCCAGTAAAGTATCATCAAAATATATAATTGAATCCTTTTTGTGTCCGAAAACAACAAACTTCACAATATCCACGAATGATTGATGATTTCTTTGAATAAATAAAAATATAATAATTCTAATAAGATAATTATTAAATCAGGAGTTTAATTAAATCTAACAAACTATGACTCGGTTTTTTACTTCGGTATTATATTCATAACATTTTAAAACAGCATGACCAAGATGCACATAAACCGTAATCAACAACTTGAACAATATGTTTTTTTCTGAGATCGATCATTATAATCACACTACAGATATTTATTTAAACAGATAAATTATAAATAGACAGAGTGCATAGAAAATCTAAGGTTGTCAAAGAGTATGTATCTCCTAATTATTATTGATAACAGGACGTGTACTCTGAGCCCTATACAATCTATGTATTATTTCTAATTAATCTGTGACCTGTCGAATCGAATAAACATTTCAATGAGGTCTATATTTTTAATAACCGAATCGAGTTCGACATTCAAGAGTTTTATCCACAGAGTACATTTGGTTTTATCCGTAAAGTTAATATATTAACGTAAAGTAATACTTCATGTTAATAAGTAATAAGTCCGTATATACGGACTGTGATGGATATAATGGAAATATGTCAAATTATATAGTTTCCGTCTGTATTTTCGAGTACAGTACAGTAATATCACTTTAATAATGAGTATTTATTATCAAAGTGAGTTCTGTACCATAATTGATCACTGTCAGTATATTTCGAATTTGTATCATAAAGTGCTTATAAATAATAGTAAATCACTTGACGAAATACAATCATTTAGACTATTACAGAATATATTTTCAATTAAAACCAATAGAAAGGAATTTAAAAATAGGAAACGTAAATTTGATCATAACAATGTTCTCAAAGAGGTAAGTTCATATCTGCTATAATCAAAATAGAGTATAAAATGTGTGCAATTCAGAATATTCTCCTGGCTGCACTTTAATTAATTATAGTATACATTATAAGGAAAATATGGCTACTTAAAGATTACACAGCCTTATGGGCACATTTATTTAACTTGATAAATCCACTCTACAATAAGCACTTAGGTTAGAGTCTTAGTCTCCTCATGATAAATATCGATGAACAGCATCATTATTATTATTATTTTTGCATTATGGAAAGTTTATATTCCAGCCAATGTATTTATTAACAACAATAACAAAATCCTCTTTATTGTCCACCAAAAATAGTATATAGAAAAGTTTAGATCTTGTTTAAAAGTTCTACATCTTTTGGTTGCAGTGTTGCAATTTACTGATTGTTTTGACTGCTAATGCATTGGTGATACTGGTGTAATAATATTGAGTCCTGTTTGTTTATTTCCTAGGTATAAACATGGAAAAATCTTGTTTTAGGACACATATAATTAAGAGACAGATAGCACACAAGATGGTTGGAGGTATTTACTGTAATACACTATCACACACATAAAATGTGTTATAAGCAGGTATTTTGCATTTTAATTTTTTTTTTTCAGACTGATATGATACAACAAATGTACAACAATTTTAAACTAGAAGATCTCTCTGATATTAAGTCAGATATTTTCAATAAGTACAATTTGATGGAGACTTCAGATGTCAGAGATTTAGCAACAAAGTTGACTGAATCCAATACTTTTGACCTAATTGGTATTAATGGTGGAAACAATTCACATGTAGCATTAAAATGTAAAATAAGGGACAATATTTTTTTGCTACCACCAAAATCTAGGTAACATAATATTGTGTATGTATTTTTGGTAAGATATCATATGACAATGCCTAGTTCATTTTATTGTATAAGTACTTTGGAAATTAAATTGGAATATCAACTAATGCAACTGACAAAATAAGAAAGTGATTAAAATGACTTTACAAAAATACTTTGGTATATTTTTTTATTTACAGCACTTGTACATTCATACTTCTTAGGGTCATTTTATCACTGCGTTTACTACACCATACCAAAATGGTCTAATTCAACTGAATTAATCAAATATATTTCTTTAGAATGTAATTATCATTTGCCTTTGTGAAGGAAGTCATTATAAAGACACTGGAGAATTCTCCATGATATTCTCTAAAATTGTATGAAGTGCGTCAAGTTTCACTTTGCTAATTTGTGGAACAATGGCAATAACCCTTCTCAATATGATAATAGACTTGAGCACAGCAATGGTATAATTATTTGTTATGATAAATTTTATAGTTTTAACTACATTTTAAATATGAATAAGATTTTTTTTGTGTTTATGGCATAAATTAAAAAAAAAACAACATCAATTTCCCTCATAATGCCACAGATATAAAATTTATTCCCAATTTATAACCGATTTCTATGATGGAAAAGGGGAATATTTACTCTTCTAAAATCACAAGAAAATAATATTGCAGATTTTTTTGTGGTTGTGTTAAGGAGCAGTGTTTAAAGCTGGCTGGAAATGCATATAATATATTGATAGCAGATCCTCCCTGGTGGAATAAATATATAAGGAGGTTGAAAAATGCAGATGGAAAATTAAGGTAAAGTAAATCACTGGAATTAATGCTGTTCTTTATAAAGGCTAAATAGTAAATAAAAATTCACAAAAATTTGCTTCATAACAAATTAATTGCACTTTTGCACACTCTTATTACTTTATTATTAATTTGTTGGATAACGTCATAGTATTAGTGATAATCAAGTTCCATAAATAAACTATCAAGAAAAGGAAAAATTACTGCTCTTATCCAGAATCAAAATATGGACCCTTTGCACTGCAGGCGGTATTTTTTATCAAGAAACAGCTTGTATAGGTTAAATATTTTTTGATAAATGCCATAACCATTAAAATATCATTATACATTTAACATACTATATATTTAAAATACCATTTGGTTTTACTCATTATCATTTTTATAGTGTACTTTTAGTTTTAACATTATTTATTCATTTCATAGTTACTCAATGATGTACAACGAGGACATAGCTACGATACCAGTCAAAGAATTGCTGGCTGATAACTCATTAATTGCAGTTTGGTGCACAAATGCTCCCAGCAATATATCAGCTGTGAAGGAACTTATCTTTCCTCATTGGGGTGTGGAATATGTAACCACATGGTATTGGTTGAAATTAACCATAGATTTGGAACCATTATGTGAATTCGGCTCAGGATGTCAGAAACAGCCGTATGAGAGACTGATGTTAGGCAAAGTTGGGGAAGTAAAACCTGTACCCCATGATTTATTATTTGCCAGCATTCCAAGTGCACTTCATTCCCATAAACCACCGTTATTAGGTATGTAAAAAACGTGTTAAATAAAATTGCTATTCGGAATCCTGTTGTATTGAGATTTTAGATTTACTTTTCTATTAACATTATATTTCTAATTAAAAGGAGGTTGATAACTATTTATTTATTTGTTGATTATTACAATAGTACCTTTATGATGTAGATAAACAATTATTATTGTCATTAAAAAGTACAAACAAAAAAACTTCTGTTCTTGTCAACTATAAAAGATTTAACGATTCAACATAAAAAAAACACATTTTTGAATCAATAATAACAGTTAAATAAACATTAACCTAGATACTATAATCATTATTTTACCATACAATATCTACGCATTTTCAGTATGGCTAGTTTTAATACATTTTTAAGTATTTTAAATTGAGTGTTAATATTTTCATCCTGAATTTTGGTTACAAATCCATTTTAAAAATATGATGTCTGTTCCATTGTCAATGTAAGCTTTGTAACACGTGTATGTGTGTGCGAGCGTGTATGCGTTTTTGCGTGCGTCGTGCCTGCCTTGTAATTTTTTACCCAAAGATAATCTATTTAATTTACAAGTAACCAAATATGAATTAATTGTCATATTATTAATTCTTACCTTATTCTCGACGGTTGCGCGCATCGTGCAAAGGTTTTAATAATCTGTGTGGCTGGTGCGCCTGCCCTCCTAATATCAAATGTAAACTGCTTTTAAGTTTTTCAGTTGCTATATTTGTATTTATTGAAGAGTCAATTAACAAGCAGAATCACCGAATGAATAATTTGGTCACATAGGAAAGAGGTGTAAGAGATGATAATTTAGGTTGCAAGCCTATTCCATTATATTTTCTAACTAATACTCTATGTCCTCAGATTTATATATCTATTTTATGACTCGTTATAATAAAAAATAAAAAAATGTTTTTATTTCAGATTTGTTAACACCCTATGTAAACTGTGACAATCTGCAAACCCTAGAACTTTTTGCCAGGTACCTGTTACCGAATACAACTAGCGTGGGCTACGAACCATTGAAGTGGCAACATACATCACTGTTTGAGCTTATTTGAAAGTAATAAGAAAATCGAGCTGTTTATATTTGAAATATCTCTGTAATTTAAATTTTTATACCTAAATCATTAATAAATGTACCTGATCTAAACTTACTTTCATATTTTAGTTTTTCATTCCAATTATTAAGTTTTTATAATAATAGCCTTAAAACTAGTATCAATTAGCTAAGCCATAAGAGCATCTATTGGGAGTGCCAAAAGAACAATTGATTGTGTCCGTCGTATTCATTTTAATTAAATACAAGTGTACATTAATTTCTTGTTGCTGCAGCTACTGTTCATGTGTGTGGTTCAGGTTGGGTTGCGCAGCGCATAAGTTTAATATAAATCAAACTCGACTTAATTATATAAAAACAAAAGCAGTAATAAATAGTAAAGTACTAATTTATTATTATGTTAATAGTACATCGTTTATTTTAGAGTATATAAACATATTAGCTGTTTCCGTTAATGACTATTACGCTAGTTTTATTCTTTTTAGGGTATCCATCCGGGTTCATCGTCTGCCATCTCCAGAAGTCGGTGCCTGCAAGTAATATTTGCATTAAGTGATAAATGATCGTTCTCGAGTCATGCATGTTTGTGACGTAATTTATCTGTAATACCATGCTGTCTGCAACACTGAGAATTCTAGTACGGAGAGTGTGTGAATCTACTGCTATCTTATGACAGTGAACGGTACAGAAAGTTTGTAGTTTTGGGCTTCTGAAGGACAGGAGCATATAAGATACCTGGCATTGCTGTAAAGATCAATTTTATACTCGTAATTACGGTGAAGAATGTTGGTTATCGTGAAAAAATTAATTGGCCTTTGTACTCTAGCTGTGTGGCCTAGTACACTTACACATCTCTTCAATGGTACGCTGAGTGGTCCAGCCGAGTTCTTGTTTAGCGAGACTTGCATCAGCCCACATGGCGGTGATATCGCCCAGTCTTCGAGCCTCATACTTCAGAGGGATCTTGGTGCCTGTCACCCTCTCGAACACACCCACCAGCTCCTTGACTGACACACCTCGCCCAGTTCCTAGGTTGTACACCTGAAATTATATAAAGTTAGCATTAACTTGTTTATTACAATAAATAATGTTTATTACAGCGAAGTTCCAAACAGTTTTATAAGTAGATCAAATTGTGGGATATCCTTCCCAAAAGACTAGTAAGATAACTGGGAATTTTATTGCCAGTACACTAAAAGAAGGAATTAAGATATTACAAATAATTACCCATAAAATAGGCTTTGGAATACAAATAGACAACGTACTTTATAACTTCAATTTATGACCGTGGATATAGGTACATACTATACATAATAAATATAAAGTTTTGTATTATATCCTATGAGTTTTTTACACTGAAAAGTTACGGAAAGATTGGTAATTTAGCAAAGGGAGGCCTCCGGCTTAGTGCAAAGGTAATTAATGTGGTCATAATTCTACTTGGGGAACGGCTGTGGTCCGATTGTTACTTACTTTTAACATGCTATGCATGTATTTTAAATAGCAAACAGTGGATATTTTAATATTCTTATCTAGTCTTATTCGAACAAATATAGCAACTTAAAATTAAATTATACTTATATATAGTAGTAATTGGTATGGATGGATGGAGGTTCGGATGATGGTGGACGATGTATGTGTGTCGAAAGTCGAGAAAGGTATTCCCCAACTTGAGTTTGAATAAAACGCTGCTCTAGCAGCTAATGAAATTATACAAAATAAAATCTAAAGTAGCGAACCTTAAGTCCTACTTGATTTTGACTCAGTAGATTCAATGCGGCGACGTGACCATTTGCCAAGTCCATAACATGTATGTAGTCTCGAATACCTGCAAAAATATATAATTAATGAGAGTTTGGTGGTACAAAGCTGTTACATATAAAAATTATGTATGAAAGTGCAACATAGATGCAAAGTTACTATATCTTCATCGTAGCTATGAGAGCAGAAGCTCAACTAGAGTCAGTCTACGCTGATCCGTTCAAGAAGCCACGCGTTTGTAAGACTTTCATTTTTATTATTTATTTTATCAATTTTTTTTTTTAATTTTTTTCTTTTTTTAAAACCCTCCCGGATAAACCTATGTTACAGAGCGCGGCAACCTTCAGGTCATGGCATCATCATAGCCACGTCTGTCAGGGTGCACCACTAAACTCCTCCAACCCATTATTAACTGTTTTCAAACAAATAAGCAAAGCGAAGATTACTATTACTTATGAATCATAAGCGCCAATTTGTACTTTTTAATAAGCTCTGTTATTTTTTTTGTTTTGAGGACATGGACTTTACAAATAATACAATATAATTTTTTAAACTGGTATTTTAAGTTTGCAACCTGCTATTAGCGCCTTTGACACAGAAAATGAAAATAAAGTAACGTTATTTAACTTTTCTTAAATAATATCAAAAACTATTTTTTTACAATTTGACGAATTGCCGCCGATGTTACTACTTATTTATCAAATCACATTAGCTGGGTAAACAGTCACAATACAATTGTTATTTCGTATCGCATAATTCTAAAAATGGCTTACCAGTTCCATCAGGTGTGTTGTAATCGTCTCCGAATACGGTGAGTACGGGCTTTTTACCCAGCGCCACTTGCGCCATGAACGGCATAAGGTTGGTAAACTCTTTGGTGGGGTCCTCGCCGATTAAGCCCGATGGGTGGGCCCCTACCGGATTGAAGTATCGCAGGGATATTATGTTCCATTTCTGCAAATAGAGACAATTTTTTGAGGATTTTTAAGGTTTAAGTAGGTGTTTGTAGCATGACCAACCCTAGTACCTTCTATGTCGAGTTTACATGTTTGATACTATTTTTTTCATCTCCGCTACAACTGTTTTTCAAATAGAGTGGACTTGTACTTTCTTAATGTACCGCATGGATATCATGTTCCATTTCTGCACATAGAGACCGTTTTTTGAACCTTATTAACCCATTGACTGCCAGACATATTTAGAGCGTCTTGCCCTGGGTGCCAAGGTATTATTTTGAAGAATACATGAAAGTTTACAAAATATAATTATATTAAGTTACTGATATAATATTGTAATAGCATTTACAGTAATTTTTATTAAAAAAAAACTACGAGATATCTCGTAGCTGGCAGTTTTGATACACACGCTTAATACGAGATATCTCGTGGCTGGCACTCAATGGGTTAAGGTGCATGTTGTGGGTATTTCTGCCATGACCATACCATACCATAGTGAAGTCTTTGCCGAGCGTCCATGTCATTATTTGATACTATTTTTCTTATCTCTGCTATGATTACTTTCTGTTAAACAGAGTATACATGGGATGTGTAATTCAACAATTATGATTAGTTGATTCCTACTGTTTCTTTTTTGCTCTGTTCATATCTGGACATGCAGTAGGTATAATTGAGTACTTTAACATTGACAAAACGATCACCCATATAATATCAGTAGATACCTATTGATTGTATCAGATGTACCATAGATCAAAAATTAAATAACATAATGTGTGTGTCATATAATATTTAATTACGTTTAGTTCCTCTAACACGGAATGATATTGTTAAGGAACTTGTTAGTAGACATTATTACCGCAATGCAAACGACCTTGAACTTCATCGAGAATAACCTACGAAACGAGCCTGTTTCAAGATCATCACTGTCACATAATATTTAAAGAAAAAATCTTTCTCAATATTGGATTATTAGATTTTTAAAGAAACATATATTCAGTATTATTAAACTCAACTTTTGTAATAAAACCCTGTACTATGTTCCCCGCAAGTTGCACTATATACACAACTACATAAATAAAAATCAAGCATCTTCTTGGATACTAATACGTATCTGTAGTCTAGTTTGTAGTTATTTAGCTAGAGGCAAGGGTCTTGAGTTCGTTAACAAATTTATCTTGTCTTAATTGTGCGTCCATGCACAGATAACGCGGGCTAGTATGCGGGTGTGAGTACCTATACATAGCTTTTTAAAAATAGTGTACATAAACGATCAGTTGAGCGACTTTTACTTAATGTCTGTTTAATTAATTAATTAATGTTTAGCATTTAAAAAGCAGTATGCACTAGTAGGTATGTATTATTAGAATTTAGAAATCAGAGTTAAGCATATAAGTAAATTCGTAGCCAAAAACTGTAACAGCTTCTAATTTCATGTTCCAAGATGTCTTAAAGACACTTCCTACCAACACCTCTCTAAATTCGCATATTACTTGCAGTACATACCTTATCAGCGGCACTTAAGTCTTTTAACATCTCCTCTATAAAGTATTTAGTTCTTCCGTACACGTTGGTGATGTTACCGGTTGGATGATTCTCTGTAATGGGCAGAGACTCCGGCTCTCCATACACCGTGCAGGACGATGAGAACACCATTTGATAGCAATTGTGTGACCGCATGACCTACAAACAAAAACACATTAATGACTACTTTTTGTAACACTTACACACATATTTTAATTCTTCGATAATTTGTTGGTAGGTATATCTACTAGGTTAGGTTAGCGTTTATTATTTATGATTTTTCTTAAATTCTTTTTGACCGTAATTTTAATGCTATAATATTTCGTACGTAACTTGGACTGAAAAAATGGCCATTTACCTCAAGCAAATTGAGCATTCCCAAAAGATTGTTCTGATAGTACAGTAACGGTTGCTGCATAGATTCTCCGACAGCCTTCAGAGCAGCAAAGTGGATCACGCAGTCTATATCATGCTAAAACAGAGTAGGAAATGAATATGTAGATATGCCTTTCAGAGAGTAGGCGCCCGTTTAATGAATGTCAATGTAACTTAATAACTTTTCAATATTAGTAAAAATATGGGCTGGGTAATTCAAATCAGATCTCTGGAGTTCTCTATTCTTATTAAGGTGTTAGTAAATATAAGAACGATTTAGACCGCAACGCCACATTATTTGTTGAATGTAACTGTGACGTCACAGTTCATGCGATGCATCCTTCCGACAATTATCATAAACATCTTGTGAAACATGAATGAATAATGTAAAGTTTGCGGATAATCGTCTTAGAAACTTAGTCATTGAATAAATAAAGCGTTTATTCTTCACAACCACAAGGAGATTTTAAGTACGTACCTATCCTGAGTAATACTAATTGGTATTGACGTGTCTATTGTTTTGCCTTGTATTCTATACAGATCGGGTGTTCTTCCCTAACCCATGACCCCAAATATAAAATAAATTTATTAAGATACCTATATTTATAACGTATAGTGGCCATAGAATGTACCTACATAAATTATTGTAATACGAGTACGCGATATTTCTTGTCGTTTTTCGACCAAATTGCATGATCGTGATTACAGTTAAATACACTAACGGTACAATACACGTTAATATCGTCGGTATCGTCGATATCGTCGATATCATGGCAGATGATAATGACAGATAAAAATATAGCTCCTGATTCCGCAGCGAGAGTTTAGATCTATAAGATCTGAGAATTACAATGCCTATAATGTTCATATCACGAAACGGCTGGTGTATGTGGCGTGATTACTCATACTTTTTTTAAATTAAATTACACAGTTATCACATTTTTGATAAACTTATAATCGCTGGATGGCTTAACGGCACAGATTGTTACCTTATCAAATATATCATTAATTTGTGAATTGTGAAGTAGGTCGGCTTTGTAGAATGTGATTTTTTGGCCCGTGATTTCTTCGGCTCGCTGAAGGGCGGGGGAACCTTCCTCGTCACCGACTGCGTTAGCGAAGTTGTCGATGGCGACCACTTCGTGACCGGCCTCGAGTAGGTCTACCACGCAATGGCTTCCGATGTACCCGGCGCCGCCAGTTACCAATATAGTCTTGAATCGTGACATCGTATTTATTTTTCTGAAATTGAAATACTCCATTAAGTACACATGACAGTTTACGTTCACGGATAAGCAACTCTTTATCCGGTTTGAAATCGATTGACGATGAGTTATTAATTTTGACCATATATTAAAAAAAAACAATACAAAGTACATTAGCTATTGCTCACGGGTACAGTGTGACTCACGATTTTACAGGAAATAAGAGTTTAATAAAACCTTTGAGTAAATGAGCAACTAAGATTGAAGGAACTGATTGGAACAAGTCTGTTATAAAATCTTTATGTACATATTTTGTGAATATCATTGAAGTGACTACTAATTAATACTATCACTACCTAGCTTCCACGCTTGTCAACCGAGAGTTACAGACTTCACACACCTTCGAGAACCTTCTACTAGTTGGTATACAGGCTATATTCTACTTGGTATACTGGCTGAAGACGGCGAACGTGTATCAATAAATAAAGGCACCGAATAGGCTTGCGGATGTTGTTACAGTCTCAGTGGTGTTCTTGCATGTTTCATTTAAATTTTAAAATCAATAATAATTGCTTCTGTGTCTAAGCAATTGTTTCTACCATGAAACGAGAAATCCTACTTTTTTAAATGATCGAGGAAACAATCATTAGTCATAATTTGAAATGAATGAAATCGTGAGCATTACGGCAATGAACATCTTTTGTGGGCTTAGGTATATATATAAAATGCTTCGTCGTGAACTTTATTAGGCAAATATAATATATTTTACATTAAATAAGAATATATTTATGTATTTAATTCAATTAATCAGCGTCCATACTCTCACATGTCTTATAACAAATTTGGTTTGTTATTCAATATCCCGCATTTTATATCACACATTGTTATATAAAACCTTTGTAATTACTGCGTGGATTATAACAATACAATCTTGGAGGATGTACCTACATACATGGCTACTTTCCTTTACCTTATTGCAGAAACCACAATTTGAGGTGTTATTTTAATTCTTATTTCAATAAGGATTTTCTATCAATTATTTCAACAATAATGCCTGTTTTTGATATATTAAGTTTTTGGTATCAGAATATAGCTTAAAAGGATGTCACGTCCACGAGGAAATAGTTATAGCTACGTTGGTTGAAGTATTTCCCCTCTAGGTTTGTACATAAATAAATACATGTCAGCCCAGCACATGGCGGCACAGGTGTTTCACCCAATGTGTCTTCAATCGTTGGTTTCTCAGGGCAAAGCCATTTTAGTGCCAAACGTTATTTATATTTTAGTTTCAATTATATATTTTTTATACCTTCGGACCTTTTATTGGAAAATACAAAAAAAATATTAAATTATATTGATTACTATATAGCATGATGTTAACGGATATTAATATTAAAATCTATTTAACTAAATAGTCAAAGTCGATCTCTGTCGATTAGTCTTTGCGTAGCACGTGTTTCCATTTTATAACCAAATCCTACATTAACAGATACGGAGTAATTATTAAAGAAGTCGCCGACAAAGTTTATTTTAAATAATAATATAAAAAAAACTGCTAAGTGCTGTACTTCTTACTATAATTTGTAAATGCTGTACTTTTTACTAACTAACGAGATGCCCTTACAGATTCAGTGGATTTGTATTAAATTTCAAGTGCACACACATATAATATAACTATTTAATTTAATTATATAGTTAAGTATACTGTTTTTTCTTAGGAATAATTTAGTAGTGTTACACAAATTTTTATTTTGCTAGACCCACAATTATTTGAGAAAAAAACAAAACCGTCAAGATTACTTCGAAATTAAGTAGGGTCGCTATTAGCTGCTGCTCGCTAAGTGGTCATCAAGGAATGCTTGCTCAACTGTAAATTACAAGACTACCTACCGTATATACCTGTTCTACTCGTTGAATTTTTTATTTCAAGATAGTATATTGATATAGAATATATAATATAGAATTGTAAGTATTATACCTACCTGTAAGATGCTAACAATTCGATTGGTAATAATAGGCTGATGTTTGCAACAGTCAACCAACTACTCGAAACCGTGTTTGACTGTTTTTGAGCACAAATCCCATCCATAAGGGTTAGGAACCAGTCAGGTATCTGACTGACACTTCGGCAGTCGGAACTGCAGTTTTTACGGACCTTAGAGGGAAGGCGCCGTGACAACACGGTAATGCGCGTTGCCGCTATAATATTTAGGTTTGCTCCGTCTTACACGGTCTTATACAATATGTAGCAAATCACAGTCTAATTCAAGGACGCCTCATCTTAAATAAATAGTTGTAAGTAATTCGAAGAGTGCGTTCGGTACCCAATGATATGGTATAACCTCAGGTAGATAACCATTATTTATTTGTATAAAGATTTCCTATAGAGTATCTATAGTCATATAGTAAAATGTGAAGTGTTCTTTCCATAGCATGTCAGATTAGCTTGGTATTCTAATATAAAAAAGCTCCTTTTAGTTCCGTATCTCAAAACCACCGTAAACGCAGTGCACGATGGTTTGATGCGTTGAATAGATACTCTCCGAGCATAAAGTTCCTTAACCGACATGAGATCATCTCAAAGTTTTAGCCCATTACGCTTACGGCACAAACGTTAATCGTGATATTAGTGTAATAAACAAGTAAATGTTGTAAATTTTATTTTTATTTTATGATGAGCAATAAATAAAGTCTATTATTTGTTATTATAGATATGCCATAAACTTAATTTATTACACGAACGTGTCCATAGAAATAAACGATTTATATTTAATTAGCAACCCATTGCAGCTTTCCGCGGCTACAATGAAGCAAATGAGAAGTGCGCTAAGCAGCGTTACATTGCTTTGATCGAAATTTTCATATGAAAACAACATGTAAATTCCCGACATTTCCGATGGATGTTCCAAAAAAATTTTTCATATAAGCTTTCTCCTAACAATTAAAAACAAAACAAAAACAACCAGCCAAATATGCGGCAATACTTTTTTATTTATAGAGTTGTAACTAATACATATCCCATCTTTAGTGTGATATCATACCTTGGTGATTAAAAGTAACACTTAACAAGTTCATTGGTAAAAATATTAATTAATTTAAATAGTAGACTTTTTCAATAACAGTGTTACTACCTACTATATATAGTTCGTACATTATTATTGTACACTTTACCTTGCGTTACATGTCAAGTTAACGCTATAAATGCTCCTAGCATTTATAAAATTGTTAATAGTCAGTTGAAGTTCGAACTAAAAATGCCCATTATTACCGACACAAATGCCGAACTTATGCCAGAGTTCTATGAAAAGCATTCCTAGAAACGTAGGCGATGATCCGTGGATCACCAGCTTAATACGGTTGTATTTGGGTTGAATTATGTCATTATGTAATTAGAGTAAGGCTTTGGATCGGTATTCACGGTACTACCGTCAACGTGCAACGGTCATGTACACTTATTAACCTCTCGAGTCGATATCTCTTTATATATTATGTATATGTATGTATATTACCTAAAGGTCCGCATCGACTTTGTTTGGGTTACATACGCTTGATATTAGCCTATATCCATGCGGATTAATGAACCTTTCAAATGGTTAATGCCGGTGCTCCGAAGATTATTTTCCGCATATACATAAACTCACAAAAATCGCACTCCCTCTCTACAATATGGGTGTAGGTACTTATATAGATATAGATAGTATAGATGAGTTAATTAATTCCGAAACTTCGTAAGAAAAAAAAGATTTGTTTTTAGCAAATATCCAATTACGTTCAAATACGATATTTGAGCTCTTAAGCTCTTAATGGAAAAAGAGTGTAAATTAAATTCTGAGAACTAATTATGTCAGTATTAATGATTATCGCGGTTGATTTGCCCGTGCGTTATCGAAGACCATGCTACAGGAAATGTATTCCAGGTAAGCGATATTATTTTTGAGGTAGTTCGCAGTTTTCTGATAGGTGGACGGTACCCTCTTTGCTGTTGCCGCTACCACCGGTGGGTACTAGTTCTTTTGCCAGATTTACTCGTAGTAATCAGTCTAGAAATTCAGTTACGATAATAAAACGAATACTAACTTACCTATCTATATTATAAAGAGAGAATGCGAATTTTGTGAATTAGTGTATATGCGGAAAGTAATTTCCAGAACCATCACACCTATTTGAAAAAATCTTTTACCATTTGAAAGGCACAATATTCCGGATGGACATAAGTAATAATAATCAATAATAATACATCAAGTGTATGTATCATAATAATTAATTGTTAATCCCGAACGATGTCGGATTGGGTCGCTAGTTATAAGTAAAAGTAAGTTAAATTGAAACTGCCTAGTTTATTTAACAGATTTTTGTTGAGGTTGACGCAAAAACCTTGGTTAAATAAAGAAAAAAAAATTGTTGCAAAATACGTAAAAAATTAAAATACCAAATGCCGATAATCTTCTTTGTAATATAAGTACTTGGGTACTTAACAACGGTAAAAAGACGAAGTATTTAAGAACTATAGATAATGTAAATTTACTGCAGCTAAAGAATTTTTTTTTTGAACTGACGTCAAGAACCGGGAGAGGAGCGTATAAAGCGTCTTGTATGCCATAATTATCGCTTTAGTTAAGGGAATCCTGCTCAATAAGCTAATTCTTTTTCCTTTTACGTACGTTCTTCGAAGAAACAGGGTTCAATCATATCCAAGGCAGTACATAAATGAACTTTACTGTCGAGAAAATACAACAATTATTTGCTTGTAAACTTCAATAAAAGTTATGATGCTTACAACTATGAGTAAATTTAGAATTAGTGCCATCTTGACTTTGTACTGAGCGTGTGTGGATATGATAAGCCTGTCTGGAGCGTAAAACCATAATATGGAAACTGAACTAAACGATGCATGGCAGCCCGGCGGGACTAATGATAAGTGAATAATAAATTCAATGACTCATTGTTTCGCTGTCTCAAGGTTCTTAACCCTTATAAAAATGAATTATGTTTAATAACAAACTATGAATATCGTTGATAGCAGTAACTAAAAAGTATTTGGGGTGAACATTATGTGTACTCGCACTTTAAATTATTATACGGTAGTCTTTTACGACACATATTTCCAAAACGTGATAATAATACTAATAATAATACGTGATAATAAAAAAAAAAATTACACGTCGTTAGAAAAACCTGGTAGATTTAATATATATATATATATATATATATATATTTAACACAATATCAAATTAAACTAATTTTAATAATTATTAAAACGTACCTAAGTATAAGCAAAAAAAAAATAATCGAATATTATTATAGTCATGCTGATTATAATGAATTATTTACAAAATAACATAAAAATTAAATAACAATATATCATCAAAGTATTCCTTTTAGTCAAACGTTGAAAGTTAATATATCGTCTAACTGTTTTCACAGAAAAGTCCGTAACCCACTTTCACAGAACACTTAAAACGTATATTTGTCGAATACTTACCTCTCTTATGCGTGTCCCATTAACCGGTTGTACTGACACCACTTTTAAATTTATTTGAATCAATAATTTGTGTGGAATAAAAACGCGGCGCGTTCAGGCCGGCCCTATGCGCCCGCGCATCTGTCTAGTTGCTGGAATGGACATCGGGCGATTCCGCCGCAGCCGGTCACGTCACCAAGTATTGCGAACTGTCATTTATGGTTACACCGAAGCGTATCAATGCTTAACATAGAACGATCGGATTTAATATATTTAACTATAATGAAAATTTATCAAATTTGGAATGATCATCGTATTTGTGCCCAACGTTTAGTCGTGAGAATTTATCCAAATGTTTTATTTCCAGTACAGTTATCTTACCAGATTTGAGAATATAATAAACATATAAAGAGATTAATCTATATCTATATTTATACTAATAAATAAAATTGGAGTGTCTGTTTGTAATATTAAAATAACAGCTATTTACTAAATGCATATGAATGTACATACGGTACATATACCAAAATAACATTTTTTACAATTTTCGTCTGTCTGTTTGTTCCGGCTAATCTTTGAAACGGCTGGACCGATTTTGACGGGACTTTCACTGGCAGGTAGCTGATGTAATAAGGTGTAACTTAGGCTACTTTTATTTCTGCTAAATAACATTATTGTTCAATTCAACGCGGACGAAGTCGCGGGCATAGCTAGTATTATATAAATTGATACACGTTTGACACGATTAAACCTATTACACGATGCTCGTTGGTACACACAACTAGTACGGGTATGGATATACTTAGATAACAATACATATAGAAAATGTTTACGAGTAAGATTACTTCACAATACATTTTTAATTGTACTAAGTCTTGTATAAAACTATGAAAATAAAATATAAGAGTTTACAGATTTTACTACAAAATTTAACACCCAAAGTTGCTCTGACCAGTGATGATCTAATACTAGATACATCATACATTTGTTTATAAAATATATGACATAATTAAATATAATACAAGACTTTGAGTCCAAGTCACAAAATATATATCTACCCACTCAAGAATATTTTTAAGGAATTTTGCAAAATAATAATTATACAAATATATAGGTACATCTTCAAACTATCAAATACCTGAATTATTATACGATATGTGTAAATTGG
Source organism: Megathymus violae (assembly GCA_003671415.1). Taxonomy (NCBI): domain Eukaryota; kingdom Metazoa; phylum Arthropoda; class Insecta; order Lepidoptera; family Hesperiidae; genus Megathymus; species Megathymus violae. Next base: position 1,417,921 of record PDGT01000032.1, read on the forward strand.
CTGGTAATTTATAAAAAAAGTTTTTGATTCAAATCATCACAAACCACCCAGATCGGTGTAATACGCTGTCTCAGGCTCCGTCCGACAGTGACCTCGCCATAGCTCTGGCTAAGCTTACTTCAGAAGTACCGTAACTCGTCTCCGCTGTCGGCCGCATTTAATTATATTGTTAGGCAAGTCGATGTAACAGAACTGAAGATATTTCTGAGTACTCTAGCATCGTAAAAGCTCGAGCAGTTTTTGCACGTCGATATTATAATCTTCAAAAAAATCTGACCAAGGTGATTCAAAGTTTTAAGTAAAAACTTCAAATTGATATTACGGATTAGTGGAAATTTATATAAACCCGATGTGTGCCCGCGGACATAGCTGTTTCATTACTTAATGCTAATATTGTGGAAGGACGATCATATACACCACACGCTCGAAGAGTGCCCTGCTTGGGAGTCCGACTGACGTATCCTGTTTGAACTCTGCTACAATATTAGCAGTTATGTAAGCTAAGAAAAATGGTAAGGCTACGGTGTCTTTCTGCGAAGCCATAGTGGTAAAGAAGCAGACCGCCGAGCAGGATCGAGAGAGAGCCAGTCCCGCTCGAAGATGACAAACTCGGGACGCACGATATCCCCGGCCAGATCCGGTTTTTACAGTTAATTATCAGCTAGTCATTGTTTCTGTTTTTTGAAGAATTTATACAAGCCCGCACTTATGAACTAAAATGTATTATCGAAACTAACACACCTCCCCAAGGTAGAGATTTTCCGCTATTAGCCCTAAACAAGACTGCGAATGCGTGCTTGTTGCTTATATGCGGTGATTTAGGGGAGCAAGAATCCATTCAGTCGAGAGTAGTAGGCAACCTTTCCAGATCGTGGTGCATTCTGCTAAACAAGGAACAAGGCTATGGTGTTACATCCCTCCTGTTAGAAATCCCTAGGCTTCCACCCACTTGAATTTCAATGATACTCATGTGATATGATAGTGTTGTCACTTGTGTGGGCAAGTATTATCTTGATTTTTTTTTATATGTTACAATGTTAATATTGTAGAGCTAATAGTAAGAAACAGTTGTCTATCAACGTAAATTTGTGTTAATACTGGCAATAAGCAGATGAACCGAGTTGTAAGTGGTCACTACGGTCCATGTTTAATTTACACCGTACTAGTATTATCGAGTTGTTGCCGGCCAGGAATGAAGCGGTGACTTTTGAAAGGAGCGGCTAAAAAATCTTATGCATTATTTAACATTTTCACTGAGTACCTACGTAATCGTGAATGCGTTTAGCAGTTCATTTAAACCAGGGTTTCTCAAACTATTTTGGGCAAGAGCCCTTTTCCAAAAAACCTCAGACCCCCATAGCCAATTTACTTTAAAAATCCACTAACTTATAAAACCTAAAAAAAACACGTAACACAACTTATACAGACTCTTGAAAGTTTCACATAAGAACTTGTGTTAATTAATAGCGGTCGATTTTTAGACCTCGTCGACCCCAAAATCAGTATTCGTTTATGTCGACCCCAAAAGCTTATACGCTATCAATATCGCTCACTTGAAAGACTTTAACGTGAAAGCTTTTATTGTCTGTGGTTCAATACCTGCGTAACTGCCACCTTTTTTAACAAGGGTTAAATCTAAAGCAATACAGCCTTTTTGTTGAAAATGGTTTGTTTCCTCCCTTTGATTCTTACGCACTAAATTTCCCTCGGCTGCATATTTGCACATATATGGAAACTTTGGGTTCTTGTGTGAGCGTACCAGAGCTTATTTCGATTATATTTTTCTTGTTCCAGCGTTAAGTACCTTTAGAAATAGCAAAAAAAATCCCATATTTTTCGTTCATGAGATAATTTTTTGTTACATCCTATTTTACGTTTCGTTCTGGCAGTATTGGGGCGGCCTAGAATACTCCCCTCAATCCCATGCTAGCAGAACAGGGTGTCGTAAGAGGCAATAGAAGCAAGCCTGCTTGTTGGTAAAGCTTCGCGTAAAGATTATATGATCAGTATTAAGTCATTAATATTATGCTATTCATGCGGTTTGCCAAGCGCTTAAAGGAAAAACACAAAATAGTTTCTCCATCAGTGCCTCTCTTGAGTTAGGAGCTGTTGTTAACGTAATAAAACAATAAGACGAAATAAATTAAAAAAAACAAATTTATTACTTCCTGTTACAAAGTCAACATTTTATTTTATAATAATCTACATAAAATCAAATTGTACATTCTTTACTATTTAATGAAACACGTGGTCCTCACCGCTTGCACCCATGCAATTCGGCCAGATGTTTCATCAAATTTTAATGGTCATTTTCTAGTTCATTCACATTAATACATAAAAAAACTAACATTTGATTGAAAATAAAGGAAGTCGAGAGTCGTAATTCGTTTCGGATTAACTTAAAAATAATTACAATGCTCGAAATATTTTTCTACACTCACAAAAAATCGTAACGAAAGGTAAACCATACTATTCAATACAATTCATTCCATAACATACTGATAATAACAATAATACTAATCAATTATTTTAATGATATTAATCACATGTCAAAAATGGTAAAAGGAAAACATAAAAATAGGTAATAGTTATTGTAGATATTTTTGGCAAAATACTAGGTAGGTATTTAAAACTCATAAACCTAAATTACTATGCAATTGAAAAGGAAAACATTCACCGTCTTATGCTACAAAAAGTAAAAACATTATGACTTATGACTAGTCAAACTTATAATAATGAAATCAATACTTTGGTCGTTGTGCCATTTTTTTAACATTTCAACACTTTTGCTATTTTTTTAACATTTTAATATATTTTTAATACAGGTCTCTAAATAACGTTAAGTTACAAGTAACCGTCGCATTCGATATTGTCGGTGTCAGTTGATAACGATGTGATACAATCCTGATTGCGACCTGAAAAAAAAAAACGAATTGTCAACATCACGGACGACGCGGAAAGTGTTAAGTATAGGAGCTATACCATTTTAACGAAAAGATTGCATCCGTTTATAAATTAAAAACTCCACTAACATACTTCCGCTAACATTTCCCCATATCTCTTGGAGAGTGTAAACAGTTGCAACAAAATAACGAATGTTTAAAGCGACATATTTTTTTAATAATCAATATAATATATATATATATATATATATATATATAAATTGTAATCATTGTGTCGCGTGACATGGGAAGCTAAAACACCTCAGTAATTCTTTCTTTTTCTCCTCCAAAGCTCACGTTGCATCATATAGCAATGATCCCTAGTTAAGTACCTACTCTATATTACACGAGCTCGTGTGCTCATTTAACCTATGGCGCCTATTTACGTCTTCATCTGCTCGTCAAACTATAAAAAATCTTACGTGTATTCTAATTAGTCTTCTTGGCGTCTTTGGTCTCTTCCTTAGGCTGGCCCTTGCCGAGCAACTTGGCCAACGAGTCCCAAATGCCGCCCAAGAACAGCGCACAGAACAGGTTCTCGAACGGCACGAAGGGGTCGTGGATGCCAAGCAGGATCGATGATAACTGTTTGTAAATTATATGTTTTAGAGAAAACATTTTAATTTAGTATGGCTGCAACACTGGACTGCCCTTATTGGTTATCGTTGCCGTAAAAATTAACACAACTTCTGTTTAAGTTATCTCTGTAGCCTTTTCATTTTCATTATCATATTTATTTATAGTATTAATGATGATTTTAGGCTTATTTCTAGATTTCTTAGTTTCAACACACTGGCGATCTACTGCAGGCTACGGGTCACCCCTAGTAATTGAAAAGACTTAGAGCGTACTCGACGACACTGCTCTAGTACTGCTACGTGGAGGGATAAATAACCAACCCAAATGTCAACAGTCCTTATACCGTGCGAAGACTTCCGACACGTTTTAACAATTAGCGTGTAACCATAACAAGAGGTTTAACGTGTCATCTGAATCGCAGGAGAGTTGAAGACAGTGACCCAGTAGCCGTCAGCTGTCCAATTACTAATCGCGCCCGCAGTGAGTTCAATTGTTCAATAACCTACAATGGATATCAACAAGCGTAAAGTACATTTCAAGTAACTTTGTATTTCGAATCAAAAGTTAAACCGATAAATTTTAAAAATGAGATGTTGCATCTCAATCTTTAACCATTTACCGATTTCTAATAGGACCTTGGTTTAATTTATATGCGGTTATAAGTTTTCTTGCGCTTGCAAAGTTGACCGCATGATCTTTTGTTAAATTCAAATTGAAAATCATAATTAAGGTATTTTGTAAATTGTATAATTATGATTGAGGGAAACAGCGAAAGGAACTACTCACAGCATATCTTTAAAGTCCATGAGCAACAATTACTGTTTCTAGTTTCTAGACGCTACTGTTTCTAGACCTTCGTCTATACTATACATATCTAAATAGGTACTCTTTACCTATAAGTTACATTTTACGAAGGCAATACGAAAACGCAAATAAATTATGTTAATTTCTAGCTTGAAAAAAACTGAACAGATAAACATAGTAAATAAAGATAAAGTGAACCTTAAAGTATACGAAGAATATGACAATTCCGAAGTAGACGAGCGCATGCGGCGCGGAGATGAGGTCGGTCTTCTTGTCCAGCACGAAGATAACGGACGCGACCAGCGACGCTTTCGTGTAGCTGGAATAAAGACACAAAACCACCAATTGATAAATTCAAATTCAAAACCATTTCTCCCCTCTATTGCCGTCTGGAAATGGTGCTTTAACATTGAGGAGAAGAAACGCCAATAAAAACTCCTCAAACAGTAAAAGAAATAATAATAATAATTTAATTTATTTTGTATTATACCGAAGGTTTGTTTTATTCAATTAAATGAATCGATTTATGATGGATCTACTACAAATCCTGACCTGACCATGTAACTCTAGTTATCCTAAGTTAATACGTAAATTTAGCGGCAATGACTTTCAGGAATATCGATTCCTGAAATTTATTGCATTGGATTTGAATTATGGTTATCGAATCAAAGCTAGATCATCGATTTCACCACCGCTATACATATAAACATAACCGCAACAGGGCTGATTATGGATTGGTTCGTTTAACACAACTTACCAACAACAAACAAACTTTTGTCACATTACATTATAATTATGTACATAACCATAACTTTACAAAATGTTATATTAAACGTGTGTACTTACAAGCTAGGTTGCATAGTTTCCATAGCCGTGGGAGTCCAGGCGCCACGAATGAGTCTTTCCACAAGTTTAGTGAAACCGGCTCCGTTGCCTTTCAGAGTGCCTGAAAGATTATATTACTTAATGTTTATTTCAATTTCAAGCCAATTTAGTGCATTAATACAGTCAATAAAGATGTTACATACGACTACAAAATGTCCGCAAGGAAACTGTTAAAATACTCGATTAATTAGACTAACTCAAATAAAGTGTTTGAAATTAAAGTAAATACTACAGAATTTCAAAAATACAATAAATATTTAAGTGTTATTTACAGTAATAAATTACTCACAATAATAAATCGTTGTGTAGCGTATTACAGACCGTTACACCGACTTCACGACAGATCATGTTCGAAACGATTTCGTCTGATGAAATTCATACACACGACTGTCAACCACAGTGTAGCAGTTTATGAATTTAAAATTGCCATAGACTATTACAAATTTTAGAGACGCTGACACCCACGAGCCGGTTGTCAACGCTTAATCTCTGCCAATATGGTCTGAGTTACAATACAATATGCATTTAATTTTTTTTTAATTACTTACCAACAATAATCATTATAATATACGCGTTGGGATACAACTTGGCGGCGTGGGTCACTCCATCATAGACTTTCTTGGCACGGTATATTTCCTTCATAGCAGATGCAGCTACCTTCACTGGGAGGAATTTGGCCACTTTATATCCAACGTCGAAAGGTGTGTAGAAAACCACATACCTGGAAGTAAGATAACATATTTATTTTAATCACTTAGGTACACGAATCTCACGAATGTACTAGTGAATGCACATCGTTTAGTCACTCTGTCGTCTAGTATTTGCTACAATAGATAGATAATAATCGCCTTGGCTAGTGAGAATTTAGATGTCACAGGTCTAGTACGGTATCACACATATTTCAAACCACGGTACAGTTATATATTACACACGAAGGTACGTCATGAATGAGTTTTTCTTAATTTATGGACATAGTCCATGATTCAAATTCAGATCGTGTCCAATCTGGAGTTATTCAATATTTTTCGTAATTTTTACAGAACGGTAATTAATTACGGTGCAACGTCAGCAAACTAGCAAGAATAAGATAATTAGCATAATGCCAAAACCGAATCATAAAAAAACAAAGTTTTGCCATTAGCGTAGAAAATGAAACCTCCTATAAGTCTTTATATGGATCACATTCATTAAAATAAGTAGAGCCATTTCTTCCAGACAACCTTTGGGTAGAGGACACAGCGAGAAAAAAAGGGTGTTAGAGGGTTACAATTATGTGGAGGAAAAATAAAATAAAAAATATGTAAATGTAAAAAATAAATATAAATAATTATTGAAATCAACCACTTTCATCTGGGTTGTGTATATACACCCATTTCACACGGCTCGTTGGTCTAGGGGTATGATTCTCGCTTCGGGTGCGAGAGGTCCCGGGTTCAAATCCCGGACGAGCCCAGAGGGACTGAAATTTTAGCATAATAACTTGCGAATTTTGGCTAAACTAGTTTTTGATTGTCAAATCTAAAAATATATAAGCCTATTTTAAGTGGTGCATTACAAATTGAATACTTAAAAATTCAGTGGTATCTGGTGCAGTAGTTTGTAGTTCAGCGTGAAGAAATTTTTTAGTACTAATATTAAATCATAGGTCACAAGTCTTTTTTTTTGTTCACACGTTCATACAATATTAGGTATGCGATTTTATTTAGTGTAATTCAGGTATTAATTACTAGAATGATTCATAGCGATGTATCATACTAATTATAGGTAAACTAGTTGCTCCCGCGGCTTTTCCCGCCCGGAAGTGTTTATTATTTTTTTTCATTACATGTCTCATAATATGTTAAGAAAGAGTCTTAGCCTAGTTCTTAAAACTGGCTTCTTAAATGCAATGGAGTTTTAAAACAGATATGACTAATAGGACAATAAATTTGGATGAATATATTTTTTTAATCGAGCGCTCATTGCGAGAAAATCTTTTAAATTTTTTCGGTCCATGGTTCCTTAAATTTAGGCGAAGTTTATACACGGTATAACAGAGCAGTAGCGAAATTTATAAACTGTAAAAATAAATAACAATTAAAATTAAAAAGATTTTTAACCCAACTTTCAGTCCTCATTTTCCCCTTCAGGCGTTGATTTTCCAAGAATATAAAAAGGGGTCTTTCATTATTACTAATTATAAAGCCAGATTTTAATTTTCATACAGCTTGCTTTGAAATTGGTCGATTTCATCTCACACACAACTTAAACACAATTTCATCTCGTAACTTACACTTTTACGGGTTGATTTTCAAAAACCAAAAAGCAGGTTTTCCTATAGCTAACAGTATCAGTTATTAGGCGTTACTTTGCGGAAATTCAATGTTATTACATTTCTATTAATATGTCATACAACAATTCCAGAATATGATGATCCCGCTCTCCCATAAACGGATATGTACTTACAATTAATAAAAGTATATACCAACATATACTCGTATACCATCACCAATACGTGTTTCGACCCGAAACGGTGCAAAGTAGAATCATACTAATTTAATAGCAAGTTCACGTAGCTCTTTATGTACGCCCCCTCAGGGTGGAATATTAAAAATCTTACTTTACTAGATGTCTGCGCTATAAAACGAACCCATTATCTAAATTTCATGTTTCTAGCTTAAGTAGTTTAGGCTCCGCGATGATGAATCAGTCAGACAGGACATGTTATTTTTATATAATATAGATAAAGTTCAAGTATCATTAACGTTGTAAATAAAAAAAGTCTATACCATGTGATGGTTCCAATGACGAGCTGAGGCGTGTTTTTCAAGGGCGCCAGAATGGGCTCTCCGAGTAACCCGTTGGCCACCATTCCGCCGGCGAAAATCACTAGCATCGTGGACAGCCAGCACGACAACGGGTGTTTTCGGGAGAAAGCTTGCGCACCTGGAAATCAAAGTCTTTTATAATGTAAGGTTCGGCTAGGGGTATATTAATACTGGGCCTTTCCGTATATGTTTGTCTCCTCTAAACGTGAGCATTGAAGGGAAGATAAGGATCGTAATGGATGCTACGTTTTTTTAGTTTCTAAATCCTAATTGGTGTGTACGTTTGCAATAATAAAGTTTCGATCGGACTTCTTTCAGTTTGGCTACAGCGTGATGGAGCTACCACTTAAGTTGGAACTGTTGAAGTGGACTGGATATCCATTCTTTTGTTTATATCGAATGAGTTGTACTTTAATAATAATGTGTGTAAGCTTCATTTACAGTAAGATGAATGTTTCTCTCTCTGTTATTAATGTTATGTACCGCAATTGCTACTAAACGACCTTACGAGCCACTTAATCAAGAAGAAAGCTTTGAAGTGTTTGCGTATGTTGTGTTAATATCTACCCAAGAGGTAACGAATCGTCCAAAGATGCAAGATGCGTTTTAAATCCTTATAACGACCTACATCATTCGATGAGGCTGTTCATCTAAAAAGTTTTATTATTATTTTCCGTTTTAACAATTAAATACCAATTAGTTATCATTAACGCGTTAATCCGTAGAGTACTATAATTAAGAACGAATTACGGTTCTAAATGGTAGAGCTATTTCTCTCTAAACAGCTTACAAACGAGCAGACGGACCGGACGACTGACGACGGATTCAGTAGGTACCTCCGGCCATAAAGGTGTAACTGACGCATTTTCGACCAACAAGAAAGCGAGAAGGAGTGCCTTTAACTGACTCCTCGACGCTATAACCGAAACACGTTAATAATTTATTAGGGAAGAAGAGTGATTGCTAATCAGGCGAGTAAAAACCCTAGTATCTTGTGTATACCGTTAGGATTAAGGTGGTGATACAGACTACAGCCACCTCGAAAGGAAACTAAGTCCGCCCGGTAATAAGCAGGTTGTAACTATAATTAAGAGAGGTTTGTTTGGACACAAGTATGAACAGAATCTGTTACAGCCTTCTTAGAGAAGTACTACTGGTGTACCTGAGTATCGCCGGCAACGTTAAGTGTTATACTGCATTTAGTAGTACTTATTATATTTAGTATTGTAATTATGGTAGAATTATCAACAGCGTTTTTTGTCACTGCTCGGGGACTTTGCGGAAACTTATCACTATATTTTATTAACTATCGACAAGTCTTACCAATCTTGGAATGATAAAGTCCAATTACAGATACAATTTCTTATCTTTGCGCTTTGCACGTATCGGTGATTGTCATGGTATCATGTGTCTTTAAATGAGGTCCTTTCCCTTGTATACCGGCAATTTGTATAAAAAAAACATTATAATCTGCTGTACTATACCAGCACTCGTATTATACTCGTTTCCATACATTATAGTATCGTGTACAAGTATCGTTATCAAATTATTGGACATTTCAACGTAAAAATTATATTGGTTGAAACGATGCAGTCTTAGAGAATAATATTTTTTGGTACATACAATAAAATTACAGGAAACAAAATATGTCCAAAAAAAACATATACGAGTGCATTACTCATTCTTATCAGAAATTTCTTTCAAAAGGACCGAAATGTAGAAAGAGAAAATGATGTCGTGAAGCAAACAGTAAATACTAATATAATCAATTACAATATGTGGGTACGTATATATTATATGACATAAGTTTGAGTATATATAATACATATCTATTTTAAACATATTTTAAATGGATAGATCATTGTCATTAATCGGCAGGTTAGTAGAAAATCTGTGACGTAGTTTTTAATCATCTAGAATGTTTCAGAATCTCTTACGAGTAGCGCGTTCCACAACCTTACTTCCTAGACTGCAAAGGAGCGGGACCAAAATCTGAAATTGTGTGAAGCACACTTAAGTACAGTTTTCAGTCATGATACACCTGGCGTATGAGCACAGATAAACAGATTGCGAAGGTAAGTGGGAAAAGAAGGGCTATGCAAGATCTTAAAGAGTAAGCAGAAGAGTTATTACTGTCCCATTCATTACATGTTACATCTTTATGTTGTGGTTAATGTGCTTGGTAATGATCGAATAACTTCTGTTCGAGAAAACCAATTGAAAACATTATTCACATAATACATTTGGATTGAAGTAAAAATAGTTTATAACTATCTAAGGAACCGATAGGATGGATGCTGCTTTGTTATCAAGTTTTTGTATGCAGTGTTTATAAACTGCTGTTTTAATTATTGTAGAATATAGAGATATTAAGTTATTAAGGTAAAATTGTATTATTGTGATCACAGATTAGGTGTTTATTTGATTATGTGGTCAATGTTTTGTACAGATCCACTCGTTGTAATGACTTTAATTCGTAAATGATTTACGTCCTTTTATTTTTTAATTCTAAATATACAATATTCATAATTTTTATTGTTAATTTTGTGACGTCATAAATTGCAGTTTCATATACATAATTTCAATATCTATAGACGTGGCTCGTTGGTCTAGGGGTATGATTCTCGCTTCGGGTGCGAGAGGTCCCGGGTTCAAATCCCGGACGAGCCCAAACGGATGTTTTTAAATTTTTTTATGTATAAGATTACTTCACCGTTATTTCAAAAATTTTTTGTTCAATTCTTATAAGATTTCTTTATATATTTTATCGACTCTCCTTTTTCGCAATTGCGCCATCTATCTGAAAATTTGCCTGTAATATTATTTTGTACAAAGGTGTTGTACCAAACCACACATTGCAAGTGAATTGGTTCATATCTAAAACCTGTGATTGATCTTGAACATAACCTTAAAACGAAGTAAAAAAATTTTAATCAACAAAGTAAGTGGTTCCCATAATGGACAGTAATTATCAATAACACAATTAATATCAATACAGCGGTAGAAAGCAAATGACACAAAAAATAAGTAATGAATAGTGACATGAAGTTTAAACAATTTCTATATATATTTATTGACAAATAAGTTTTTAATACAGAAATCAATAGTATAATTTAATTCTATACTCATTTTTACAACATTATATTGTAGCTTTAGACATCACAGTAGAAGTTTGAGTTGATGCTGGGAACAAGTCTATTTATAAATCGGAAAGGTGTCTTTATTTTAGTACATTGATATCGGGCAATAAATAACTAAATTAGACAATGCTGGCAGGATGCGGAAACGTGAAGATGTAAGGAAATTGGCGGGGAACGTTTAAAACGAATGTAATTTCCCTTACCAGCCCCTAAATCTTCTCTGACTGCAAGAGCGCACAGCAAGGAATGCGCTACATCGAAATATGGATACATTTTCAGCTTTATAACCTGGTTGGCCAGGTCCAAGAAGGCTTCGGGATCCATAGTGGTGGTTTTTCGTGAAAATCACGTATCTATTAGATGTATTTTGGACAACTTAACACCGACAATAGAGTGACACAACTCGTGTCCGCGACTGGCCGCGGGCGAGGTTGCCGCGAGACTGATGGAATATAGTGCGAGATCGTTCCAATCCAATCGTGTTTTTTGATTATTTTGGTCTTAAGCAACGACGCGTCTTAGAAGTCGTGTCGCACTGTGATCAACTGATTACATTTAGTTTAGACACGTCACTTTTTAATACTTTTTAGTTTACTGCCAGTATTTTATGAACAATTATTTTAATAAACGTTCTTTTAGCACATTACGATATCAGTTTCCGTAGTGTAGCGGTTATCACGTGTGCTTCACACGCACAAGGTCCCCGGTTCGATCCCGGGCGGAAACATTTTTTTTTGGCGATTTTTAATTTTATATTTCTTAATATAATTTAAATTCATTCATTTTGAGTAATTGAGAAACAAAAATGTAATAAAGATAAATTGTTCTATCGTCATAATATTATTTTGTTTTCAAATCGGCTGAAAGTTGTTTGCTTTGTACGCACAACCATCATTAAATTTTAACATAAAATTATTTTTATCTTTGGTCTGTTCGTAGACGCCCCATTAAACTGGAAGGTTCAGCAGATGAGAATGGTTTTTTGCATAGGACCAAGAGTTTTTCCAAATGATTCAATACAGAAGTTATTTAAAGGCTTATATCAATAGTTAAGGATGCAATAAAACAAAGGCCATATTTAGTCATAAATATATTGACAACATTAAAAATAACACACAAAAAATATTTTCTAAAACGACATATATTATATAACAAGCAGGATCTCGAGGAAAGGTATTAGGAACAATTTCAATGATTTTTTCATCAGTCTTGTTTAGTACACACAGCCGAAACTTTGGAAAATGTTTTAGTTATAAAATATATGACGACATTAAACAAAATATTATTCCCTAAATTAACATAAAAAAAAACAATTTAAAATGCTTAGTATGTATATATAAAATTAGTTTAATTATTGTACAAAGGGTTATTATACGAAAATCTATTAGTTATATTGAATAGTAAAAACACCAAAAATATTTAATTGGCACGCTTCTTGTAGTTATTCAAAAACAACAGTTAACTTTGACCTATAGGACTTTTAATCATTTTTTTTAATCCAATCTTAATTTATAAAGCTTCAATGTCGATGTACCCTAAATATTGATACACATTTGTCAGTAAAGCGATGTAACACCAAAATATACGCGACCAACTAAACGACGAAACTAATTAGCTGCCAATAAAAGTGCTCATAGATACAATCGATTATTTTTACACAAGTAAACAAGTTACATAATATGGTTTAATAATAATTAAAGTTTAACGGCATCTAATAAACTCATTAGTCATTATTATAGTTAAAAAATAATAAATATAAGTAACATATCTGTTTTATTTTTATTAATATTAATAAAAAAAATACGTTATAATATACAAAAACATAATGAAAGAGAGAAGTAGATCTTTCCTGTACAAATCCGATGTTAATTATTGCGTTATTTTTTAGCGAAATTAAATAAAATAACACAATATTCATGCATATTATCACTATGAGAAAAAATCTCCCCCATATTAATATATAAAAATCAAGATTTATCGCTTTCATGCAAACACATTCCACACTGTACAGAGCTGATACCATACTTTGTATGTGAATGGGTGTAAAAAAAAGTTGTCAATAAAGGCCGGCGTTGCATTGGAGGCCTCTGGGTTATGATCAGCGGCGACCACATACCAAGACGCCCTTTAGAATAAAAAATAAAACAAAAAACAGGTCAAGTTCCACTCGAATCCAAGTATAATAGGATTCTATGACTGTTTCTAAAGACAACGCCTAACGTAACATGTTAAAAATAACATATAAAGAATCTAAATTCTCCCCACAACTGCTTTTTACATATCATTTAAAACTTACATCATCGCGGACATTAAACATTTTAACTGTAACCTACACCCGATTTTTAATGTATTTTATCTTAATTGTAACTAGTATTCACCACTGTTGTGTATATTACACCAAACCATTTTGCATTAACACAGCACACGAAAAGAATAAAAAATGATTCAGTACGGATACTAAAATTTTTTATTCTGACATATAATAGTTTTATTATTATTTATTTCACGAATTTTTACTCACACCGATAACTATCGTTCCATACAAGGGATCTTCATAAAGGTAAGCGTCCAAACGTGCAATCGATCACTTAGTTACTGTAGCTACACACCCAATTTAAGGGTCACAACACACATAGCGACTCGAAAAGGGATCGTCACCGTATCAACTCGACTCGTCCATTATTCTTTGTGTGAAACTCCCAACTACATCGCACACTAATCGGAATCGTATCATAATCGCCTCGCTTCGGGACAACTCACGAACCGCGGTGCGGCTCGAGTTGATACGGTGACAATCCTTTTACGAGTTGATATGTGTGCTATGGACTCGTAAGTCTTATCGAATTCTGTTTATGGCAATAAAATTGAATAAACTTCGATATGCGATGTGTATATATATCGATATAATATATACAATTAGATACGTTGAAACTTGAAGTACCATTTTTTAATCATTATAACATGTTATTATTTCTTCACTGTTGAAATAGATTTAAATAAAACGTTCGATGTGTAAGCGAAGAGTTCGTATCTTGTAGACTTGTCTGAACTGTGCTCCAAGTGTAATGTACGTCCGCAAACTTCGGAGATATTTTAAATCGCGTCCAGCGCCAATGTGCAGGAAAAATTCAATGAGTTTGAAACAATCTTTTCGTTGGACTGTGTGTATATACACTCTTAGACAACAGATTCGAACCACGTCACTTTTTAACAAAAAAAATATATTATTATCGTTCCCAATTTAAATTTTACTTTTAGTACCACAAACCTTATTTGAATACAGCTCGATTCTCGGTTTCTGGACTATTTCAAAAAGACCTTCACTAACAAAATGGATCGGTTCCGTCTTTGAAAGAGCAGAGGATTTTTGATATGACAACGTCTAGCAAAATATAATGTTGCATTATTTTTATAATCCCAATTTGTTACTTCATACACTACAATGCCTACATAATTTCATTTTAATGATGTGTGTAAATACGATTAGTATGTGACAATTTGACCTTATCGCAGTGTAGCGAACGTTTTCATACGATCGGCGCACAGGAATGTGTTAATAACATCGTGAACACGTCAGTTGTACGGACCAGAGTTAGATCCGTTACACTTAGAGATCACTATGATATTATCATTCATCAAAAACATTGATTTTTTCATTCCATGCAGCGTTTTACATACACTCGGTCGAGTTCACGCCATGCGACTGTACACTCCCTACCACCATCTGCAGTCGAGTAACATGAAATTGTATCGCACAATTTTCAAAGCTCATTGTACCTTTTATAATGTTCTTATTATATTATTTCAAATTACAGAATGTTTTTTTTTAAAGAAGCTGTTTTTTTTAGTTTCATTGTTGACTGGCATTGTTTATTATTTTGTTATTATAGACGTTCATGGACAGCCACTTACCATCACGTGGTCCGTCCGCTCGTTTGTCGGCTGTTTACTCTCTCCAAGCAGACGTCGTCACCCCAAAACAAACTTAAGACTTAAATCTCGTTAACCGCTCTCACTGGCACCGTATAATTACTTTCATTAATCTACAACATATAACATACACCTAATCGCGATATGACCACTTAGATATCTTTATGACATACTTACAAATATTTCTCTTATCAAGTGTCAAATGAGTGTCGCTCTTCTCACTTCAATTCGCCTTGTTACCGCTCGAGACACTGTAATAGTAAAAATAACATAGTGTTTATTTTATTAATGCAGTTCCATAATCTTCGTACATTCGCATGTAACACGAAGAAACAGGAATATTATCGAACATTATTCTACACACTGCACCATATTTCAATTTCAAATGAAAACCGGCGCCTTAAATCGCAACACATCGAAAGAGAAAATACTTGAGAACAAGGGACGAGGTTATGTTAATAAATTCATACATTACCTATGTTTACTTGGTGGACTGGTAATTGCACGGCCGTTTGCTGGGGGGAGACACACATAATCAGTCAGTACATATTTATTAAAAACTAGTCACCATCTCACCAAAATAAGATCGCGATGTCGATCCGAAAGCCTTTTTTATCAGGTGTTTTATAAATTGTCCATATTTATCGCTTACACATTAAACTTGCTTGTGAATAAATTTATTTGTGTGTAAAAACAATATGAGTATCCGTGCAGTAGTTACGATAAGAGAAACTATTATAGCAATATAAGAAAGACCAAACTGTACCTTTCCTGCGAATAAATTGATAAAACAATAAACAAACAAATAATCCATGAACAAAGATTATTTTCATCTTTTAAGCTTTTTCATAATTTCTATAGAAATTCTTTAAAATATTACACTGTTATTAATTACCATACAAAACATATTCTTAACCACCTATTAAAATTGTTTAATATAAAATACCTAATTTCCCTTTCTGCCCTTTCACATTGCCATTTTCTTCAATGTGATTTGTTAACGAATCATTGTCTCTCGTTGCATCCTCAGATACAAAAGATTGGTCATTGATCTCTGTTCTCTCTTGTGACGTAGTTGTATTTGTATCTACAGAACTGGTTGAATTCAGATCATGTGTGAGAGTGGAACCATTATTGGGGTCCAGTGTTGTTTCGAGACTCTTGTTCTTGTTTGGTGTGGAGGTGCTAATATGGATGTTGGTTGTGTCCTGGTCCGATTCTGTGTTGTATTCTGACTGGTCGCTTCTGATACTCGTTACATTTGTGAGCTGGAAAGATTACAGAAGGTTATGTTGTTGTTTTAAATGTATTTCTTCTTGGGCTCGGGAAGAGTTTCAAGGTTAATTAGAATAATAACGAAATAATAATTTCTTTATTAGAAACTAAATTCAATTGATACACTCAAATAACTTAAAATTCACATGGTTTGAAATTACAATGGCTTTTTTTTTCTTTCATTGCTATTGCAAAGCCAATGGGCATAAGTGTTAACACATTAATATCACAATAGTATACAAAATCCAACGTTTCCTTGATAAGTATCTTACAGTCAAATGCTCAATCTCGCACTCAAATGGAATCTTCTTCAATATGGATCCGAGTGCAATGAAGAAATTAAAATGTATTTATTAATACAAATACACCATTCTGCGGTCAGTTGCAAACTAGTACGGAAAACAGAATAACTTGTCGATCGTATTAATTCCACAAACAAAGACACATGTTTGATCAATTGTTGTGTATATTGTATATTGTTTCAATTTACTAAATAGAAAATCAGAAAAAAATAAAATTTAGTAAAGTATCGACACTGCTACATAAGGGCTGGAAAAATATTTTTAAAACTGAAAAAAAAAAACCACTTTATAATTACATTCTTCATTATATATATTCTTATCACATATACTTAGGTGCGTAATTTTTCGATAAGTTGTCGCGATAAGATGTTTTATTATCCACACTATCCACATGTTGTTGAGTCAGATCCAGTACGAAGAACCATATTTTTGAATCGTTCAGTAAAATGATGATAATTTGAACTGTAGATTAACGGAAAATTAGCACAGTTTATGCTCCGTACGGACGATCGACGCGTGCTGTAAGCTCGTCCGATGCGCCAGTAACCTGGCCGAACTCTGACAGCCAACATAACAAGACATTTTTATTTTTTTTTCTTTCAAGTTAATTTAGATTTCATTTCCCGCTGTAAATACTGATTAAGCAGTACTAGTACATTCTTTCTTAACTTCTCATTTCCTGGCCGACAACGCATCAATGATACCTTTGCTCTTGTTGATGTCCATGGGCAACGGTGATCACTTACCATCAGGTGGCTCGTCTGCTCGTTTGCCGGCATTTAACATTAAAAAAAACTAGTAGAAGTTATTGTAGTATGCGTCTTGTTTGCAATCAGTGAATGCAGGCGCGCTCTGAGCACAGATGCTGGGACCCAAAAGATGATGAACTACGTTATATACTACGTTATACGACAATATAATCGGACGGGAATTTTATCTGGAACAATGAGCGATACTTGTAAGGTGTGGAATTAGATACCACTCAATCATACAAGACGCCGCGTTGAGTCGGTAGAAATGAAGCCAGATGTAATGATTATGGATTTAGTATTTAGTTCACACGTACAGTTGTTCGTCCTGCACTTGATCCAACAATGGCCCCGTTCCGTCGATTTTTACTGTATTTATACCGTTTCCAATGGAAATAGTAAGTTACGCTAAATACTATTTTTGAAAACAATACCCGGAAATTAAATCATAATAAATTTATAGTAACGGAACTTCAGATTAAATTAAACTATGAAGATCTTCGATGTTTTGATTGGACATTGAGATCATTCAAGAAACAATGTTATATCTTATATCCATAAAATATGAAACTTCAACAATCGTATAATGAATATTAAATATAAGAGGACTCCTGCTTGCAACTACCAGGAGTTGAAGAGTTTTGAAAATACTCACAGTAAAGCTGGAGTCATCATCCGATTCGGCGTCCAAATCGACCATAATCTTTTCAATGAGGCGTTCCATCGTGGTTTCGTTCGCCATTGGTGCCGGAATCGCCTCGTGACCACCTCGCTCGCTGCGCTTCACCACCTATCAAACTTCGCCTTTTAATATCTAGAAATCGCTCTCGCTCCGCGTCGTAAAACATGACCGCAAATACTAAACGCACCCGAAACAAATGTTACTCGTTTTTATCAGGAGTTTCACAATTTTTTCATATTTACCCCATACACCTAAACCATCCTCGTGAAACACTATATAGAGAGACCGCATTAAAATCTGTGTAGTAGTATGGAAGTTGTCGCGTTCAGGCAAACACTTTGTATTATACTGTAGTGATAAGACGATATCTCCGGCATAATTTATTGGAATTATTCCTTTCACTCTTTGCTTTAAATTATTGTTAGTATAATTAATTACCATTACATATAAAACTATATTGGTTATAAAAAAGAATTGAATTGAGCTTGAATAAAATACATAAAATGAAATTTAATTAAACTGTTTTCTATGTTGATAGCCGATATACGACTAAACAGACCACCTGATGGTTAGGGCTTACCGCCGTCCATTGACGTTCGTAACACGAAAGAAATCACCAACCTGTTGCGAGGCAGGAAGTAACGGGACGCGCTTATTACTAGATCCTCGAGATTACAACCGAAATCCCATATAAGAAATTCATACTTGGTTCTATAAGGAGGGTGGTTGCTAGTCAAGCAGGCAAAAATCTCGGTCTTACTTCCTTATAGCATTATATGTATATAAAGTCAGCAGCTAATAACGTATTCTAAAGATCAATAGAGATGTATATAGGTTAAAGTCGTAAAAAGCGAGAAAAATATAAAATAATGGCGTACTCACCGTTGCCTCTCAATAAATTTATAGCATTTACTATTTATACGAAAATAACAATAATAACGCACAAATAGAAAAGTCATATACACAATCGTGATACAAGAAGTTGGCATAATTCGGTTTTGTCCTCATTCCGCCTACAATAAGGTTTTGGGTTCATTTAGTGAAGTTATAACACGATAAGGTTTTAAGCTGATACGTGACACGTCAAATAGGGAAACTATTTGAACTTTCAAGCGACGTGTTAATACACAGCTCGAGGGTAAATGATATTATGGTATAAATTAATATACATGTAAGTGAGGAGGAGCCTGGTAATAATATAGCCGTAACAGATTCAGTTGCAGCGTCGAAAAGCTATAATTAATAAACGAATCCTCTGTTAACTTCATGATTAAGTACGTAAGTACAACTCACCAGAACCTCGTCGTTATTGCTGAGGCAAGTAGTATTGTTGTTCCCGTAGTGGTGCGGCAGGCGACGGAAGCACATGGTAGACTCCATCAGCGACTGTACCGAGCTGAGCCATGACTGTCGCGGTGCGGTTTCGCTGCGCGCGCGCAACACGCGGTTGCCCTGGTACTTGAGCGTGCGCAGGTACCGCCTCTTGCCTTGTATGTACGTCACCTGTAACACATGATAGTTGCAATGTTTACTTCGTTTATTGATTGCAATGTTATTAATCTATACCTAGTGTATGATTCCGTGTATCCCTGCCGCGGCAGTGTACACTACACAGTGTATGCGCCAGCAACAAAAATACAAGCAGTCTTATTACGAAAAAGCGATTTCTACCAGAGAACCTAAGGGAATACATTTAGTTCACTGAGTAACTTATAAACAATGTAATTTCTTACCACATCAGCGGACCTTAAGGGCGGTTTGCCGAGTACGAGATTAAGAAGCGATATAGATTCCCTCGTGAGGCGAAGAACCACCAGCAGCGTCAAGAAGAACACCCACGGCAGGGGACGCACCAATTCAGGCTGAGGCCGCTCGTCTTGGTCCACTTGAAACGGTTATTAATGGTGAATATTAAATGACAGATGTTTTAATAAGTGTTTAGAATGTAACTATTACATGTATGTAAGTATGTGTATATGTACATTTATTTGTGTTTTATGTAAATATTGGAACGACTCCAAAACCCATGCAACGTTCCAGTTCGGGATACTTTCTACAGTTCTACCAAACGCTTGTCTGGTAGATATTACGGTTTAACGGTAAAAGATCGCCTTTTTGAAAAACCCTTGTATTTCTTCACTCTTAATTTCCTGTGTGTACAATAAAGAACATTCGCGTTTGTATTGTCCCTATACTCACACGAGTAAATATAAGTTATTGAAAAATCCGTTTATAACTCAAAGCAGACTGGTGGAGAATACGACTGGCATTAAGTTTTCACCATTGTATCGTTCAGTTTAAGAAGTTAAAAGCAAATAAAATAAAAATAACCTAACCAGTATTAGATTAAATGGTATACACAAATAGACATCTTTAGTATAATATAAAATTTAGTTTAGTGTTATATCAGTCTTAAGAGTAAAGATTTTCGTTGGAGCTGTTCGTTGTATGTTTTTTTGTAACATTACATTATCAGATCATCAATAGTAAGTTTGTGGTTAATGGCTGGTATTACATAGCTGTGTGTCACACATAATTGTTTGCCTTAGATAAATTAGTTAATGAATTTAATTAGTTTAGATTAACAACTTTTTAAAGTGAAGAGTGAATAGGCTTTTGCTTAGTGAATGTGTTTTACCATCTGAGGCGATTACCAGTGCGTTTTACATCGCCGCTTACCGTTTGGTAAGATTATACTCCAGCATTGACTTATAATAAGAAAAATAGACTATCAAAATTAATGAAATCGTTGAAACGCTCAACTGTTTGGTAACGATTCTAATGATGATTCGACGACGATATCAGTCGCAGCAACAAGTACCAATTTTTTCGTCGAGCCTATTTGGGAAACACTCGCAGATACAGTGTTATATACAGATAATAATAATTATTGCTCTGGATGCTTATATATCAATTTACATGTGACTTACGCGGCGGTGGCACGGCCCATCTGGCACACTTCTCCACTGTCCAAAGCGCTCGGTCCAGATGGCGGAGGGTGGTCTGACCGAGTCTGTAACTAGCGACATGTTCCGCCACGTCCTGCAACATCTCCTTGGCGAGCGACACTAGCTCCATCTGTCATTAACAGATTTTTTTAATTTACACAACAGGTTGATAGTCGAAGCCTTGAACGGAACTCGGGCGGTACCGAACATGCTAATTATACAGTAAACAACGTCTTAACCATACGAGGGAATTTCTTACGATACTTAGTCGCGCCAGTTCGCGGAAGTAATAAGGTTCCTAGCAAATTACCAATTTTACAGAGTCTTAATGTTGACCAAACTAAAAGCTGTTTTATTGTTAGTTAATTATTTGTTTTATTATGTCAGTCATTTTGTGTTCATCGGTGGACGTGGAAGTCATAAATTTGCAAATGAATGAATTGGGCCGATGATTAGTTACCATATTGTTGTAGGAAGTGGGCGTTAGACCGTCAAAAAGTCTAACAGCTCTGTCATATGCAGGGTGCCTTATAGAAGTACCCAAAGACATCAAATTAAACAATTTAAAGAGGACTATAAAATATACTAGATAGAACAACTTATTTGTAAGTATCACTGGTCCCCATGTCCGACAAATGAACGAACGAACCGAAAGTATTTTAAGCGAAATTACTTCAACTCAATTACGGTTTAAAATAACAGGTATTTTTTTGCGGCAACATACATAATTATATATGGGAAATTGTATATAAATTATTGAGAATAATGGAATAACCATTTAATTAGGCAAAAAATATTTCACTCGAAGCTACTTAAAGCATTAGGCATTATAATAATATATAATTGAGATAATTGTAAGCCCCATTTAATAATACCACTCAAACTATCACAACTATCCACATACCTTCAGAGACAACTATAAAGGCACAAAATAAGCAAGTGCAAGACGACTCTAACAACATAGTCTTATAAAAACAAAATCATCATAGAAAATTATTAAAAACTCAAGTGCAACATTATCGACACTTCAGTCGGGCAGAACGCTTTAAGTGCAGGAACGAAGTAATCATATCAATTTGACTTCTTTATACCTTACAGATAATATAAACCGAGGCAAAGGGCAGAGGTTGGTGCAATCGTGGCCAGATATGAATGCGACAGAAACAAATATCAAACATAACTAATTTATGCAATTAATTATTGCAGAGTTTCCCAAACTTCAGAGAAGTTTTAATGATTTGAATGTTTACTAATATTAAGACTGTAATGCGGCCGAACAGGTAAACTACATTACATGTTTGCTTAAAATTACGATGCTAAATATAATGGCATGCATTGTTACCAATAGAGTTTTAACATATTTGTAATTTTTTTTTACGATGGTCATTGCGTCCGTTACCGCATCATGCAGAAACACTGATCCGGCTTAGAAGATTTGTGTGATGTAAATCACGAGGCAATATTTAAGATAAGTGTCATGAAGGGACATGGATTTGTTTCAATTAAAATTAAAAATTTGTATGGAATTTAAAAGAAAGTTTTAATTGCTTTTTTGCAATGATTTCAATTAGTAGAATATTTATCTTATTCAAAGTTAGGAAAATTCAACCCCAACAATAATAAAATGAAAAAACAATAATTAAACATAACTTCCTTGATACCATTAGTCACATAGATATAGGTAGTACAATAGCTCCTTCACTAGGACTTCAGTGAAATAGAGCAAACATGAAATTTATTAAAAGTTCTTATCCTAAGCAGAAGACATGTGTTTTCTGAAGCAAAACAAATTATGGTTATTTGTATATATTATCTATACTATTAATGACAAGTGATGCACATAAGCAGCAACTTAAAAATACCTTGAAATTATACCAATATTAATGGCAACAGTTATTATAGTATATTTTATTACAAGTATTAAGATTAAAATATTCACTAAAGCTATTTACATTATTTTCCTTAAGCAGCAATAGAGTGTGACCACAAAATACACAGTAGTACATAATGTCTCTGTATCTGTAATTTTCAAATATGAAATTTTAATGTGAAATAAAATAGAAAACCATTACTTAAGAGTCTATGTTTGTCATGTCAAACTTGACTTTGATATCTAAACACTCTATAATACAAATTCAGAGTATTATTATACACATATGTACTAAACTTTGTCAAGATTGGAAAATCCTGTTCTGAGATATACTAATTAGGTTGCTAGATATTTTGCAATGTATAATGACTATCTATGTTTTATCTCATCAGTGCATTAAAATATGTGATCTTATTAAATGTAAATAATTATAACGTGTAAATTGGAAAGCTACTGTGAGAAATTTATTTTGTAATCTCATACTAAAATTATTCATTATTGAGACTATTTATTTTAATTGTAATCAAAGAATATTTCATGCATAACCACCTTAATCATATTCATGGATTTTACCATTATCTGAATTTATCAATACAATAATATCATATTGATATTAATATAAATTGAGCATAGTTTCTTAAAAATGTTCCAACCAACAAGTCAGTCATTGTGGGTTAGAACAATTATAAGAAAATATGTATTAACTATTCTTCCAGTAATCACAAGAAAATAAAATGTTCACATTAAAGGACTGGAAAAGACTATTCCAATAGTCTGCCTGAGTCAGTGTATCTATTCCATTATAGAGTGGATGACTAAGTCAAGAGCAAATATGCTTTTTCTAAATAAACACACTTTCCCATCTAAAGCTTCATCGCCACTTACCATCTACTTACCACTAGGTGTAAATACACTCCATATAAGCTTATAATAAATAAAAAAAAAGTTTAATTTCTATGTTAATTGAGATATGAAAAAAATTGTAATTTACTATATTTAACATCAAAATTTACTATGTAAGTAAAACACAGTAATAAAAAATATGCTTACATTATATTTTATAAGAGGAAACATGCAGCCAAATTTAAAAATTAAAATGTGGTCTGCGGTCCACCTAATGTTTAGTGATGGTAAATAAGTAAATTAACAAACGACTGGTATTGACTGAGACAAAGGTTAAATAAACCCAGATGAGACAGGTATAATTATAGCAATCGTCATCATAAAAAATATTTATAAACGTAAGGATTGTTTGAATTATAAATCTGTGACTATGATGACTAAAAGTTTAACCCATTCTTTTATAATCTATTATAAAATGCTAAGTGTAATATTATATGACTTGATGGCAGTTTGAATTGTTTTAAGATCCTTAATTTAACCTAGTAAGGTTGTGGATAGTTACCCACATTCTGAGTGCATATTATTATTACATTCATTGGCCAAGTTATTTCTTGAGATAGTTCAATGCAAAGTAGTATTTATAATTTTATTTACTACATCACAAAGATAGCATCTATGAATGAATGAATATTGTTTTGTTCAGATGAGAAAAACAATTAAAGTTATCACTTTACTGACAATATGAAATGGTTAATGTATTCCACAACACATTAAAAATATCAAACTTAAAAAAAATTAAATTAAATTAACTTAAATTAAATTGAAATGATGATTAAACTGTGAGAAATATCAGTAATACCAGCATTTATTTTGGTAACACATAGAAATTTGAAATGGTCCATTTTCGATTTCTATGCACAACAGACACAGTTATGCATATTATAATTGAGAAACATCAAAGCTGCAATACACTTTCCATAACCTTTCCATGACCATGTGATTCTTTAAAAGCTGTGTAATAATGGACATATTAAATTGTACTATGGACTTAGTTATCTTACTGTATACCTTAAAGAGTGTAGAATTGATTGTAATATTTTATATTGTTATTAATCTTTATATGCCAAACCTAAAAAATTAAAGACGTCTTCTCCATATATTGACTTCTTGCTGTATTCTGATAGTAAGCATCAATAAAGCCGTGCGCAAGTAAAATTGAGTAGTGGACATTCTTCTACATATAAACGCTCCGGAATAAAAAACAGGAACTTTGAAAATTAGACCCGCTCCTTTATAAAATACGTAATGATTACACCAGCTATGATAAGGAACAAACGTGCGGCAAACAAATAATAGACTATAATAAAATGATAATAGTTATTACCTTAGACTACAGTAAAAATTCAATATATTCTCCTCAGATAGACAAAAAAAAACAAACCGACTTCACCTCTGAAGTCCGATCTGACAAAATTAACAAACACCTAATGTGAAGTTTTATCGAACTAAGATGACAACTGACATAAATGCACGACTATCAACAGTATGACAGACTGTGCTGCCAATAAAAAATTCTCGATTCCCCGCGCACGTCAGTGAATTCCTCGAACTTCCCCGATTTTTGTCATCCCCGCGCTAGCTCACAATTCCCCGTAAATCGGGGATTTTCCCCGCGATTGACAGCACTGATGACAGCTAATCAACATTCTACCCCAGTAATTACAACTTATTACTTTACGTTAAAGATGGACTATTTTAAACTAAGGATGGATGATGGATAAGAAATTTCGGATTCGGATATGGATATATAAATAATATTTTACCGGTTTCGGTTACGGTTCATCATCATCTCAGCCGGACAACGCCCACTGGTGGGCATAAGCCTCCTCCAAAGATCTCCACAACGATCGGTCCTGCGCTGCCCTCAGCCAGTGGCTACCCGCGACCTCACCAGATCGTCGGTCCTTCTTATTGAGGGTCTATCCACTGAGCGTCGCCCGGTGCGTGGTCGCCATTCGAAAACCTTTCCGGCCCAACGACCATCGGTTTTCCTATGTGTCCCGCCCACTGCCACTTCAGCTTGGCAATCCTTCGAGCAATGTCGGTAACTTTAGTTCGCCTACGGAACTCATCGCTTCTTATTCGATCACGTAAGGAAATACCGAGCATTGCTCTCTCCATTGCCCGCTGGGTGACCTGCCTTCTTATGAGACTCATAGTTAGTGGCCATGTTTCGCTTCCGTATGTCATCAATGGCAATACACACTGGTCAAAGACTTTCGTCTTGAGATACTGCGGAAGCTTGGACGCGAAGATTTTCCGTAATTTCCCTGTGTATTGCCTCTTTGTTTGAGTTATTGTTATAAGTAACCCTACAATTTAATACTGAACACGACACCATTATGTTTACTATTTTTAGTCTGATAAAATATAGAAAGATTGAAGTGAAACTAATAAAATAACAAATAGCAATTTTTTGAGCGGAGAGTAAATAGTTTGAAAACACTCCTACGGTAAATTTTCTTGTATCTCTTTCTCGCAAGTAGGATTTTCCGTAAAGCTCGAAATCTCACTCGCACACTGTGTTCCTATATTACTAGTATATTAACTCTATGGTTCATACATGTTTGGCCTATAAACAATTTCTAAAAGGTTAGTGAATGTTTGTTTTACATATTGTATTAGTTTGTTTTGTAAAAATAAAGAGTTCAGAGGTTTCTGGTTGAGAAAATAAAACAGTTTTGGTCTAAAGTTATGTTTTGAACATGATTATCTCATATTGAATTATAAACTAATATTTGCATAGTTGGCATCTAAGAATTCATACGACGAGGAGCAAAAACAGCTTCAAGCATTGTTTGATGAAGCTTCTACCCCTGAATCTAGTCCAGATACTTTTACTGCCGAAGAGCAATTCGGATCTGATCAAGACGAAATAATTTGATGTGCAGTCGGTTAGTTCTGAGGATGCAGCTCGTGCTTCACAAAGTAGGCAGGTACAAAGGTATACTTAAATTTTGCCCTCTGAAAACATCTTATCATCGTTTTCCAGTAATGAAGATGATAATGGCAATAACTCATCATGTTCCCAATGTGAGGGACGATCTTGAAAATGATGATTATTTATACTTTTCTGATAAAACTGCGAGTCAGGTACAAATTCTGTATTGTTGTTAGCTGCTGGATCTAGAGATCGTGTAAAACTTCCAGATGAAGCGCAAGGAACCTCTGATGATCCGAGCTCTATAAATATTTCTCTGAGAAGATTAGAAACTCCTCTCACGGGTGAACCTTAGTCTAACTCAGTGACAACTATACCAAATTTTGACTTTGATAACTCAGCATGTGGTATCACAGTGAATGTTGATAACATAGACGAAGCTATTGATTTTTTCCACTTAGTGTTTCCAAAAGAATTTGTAGAATGTCCCGTAGAATGGTACCGAAGAATTATCTTTAGATGAGTCTCTTTTCCTATTTCGTTGTCGGCTCCACTTTCGTTAATACAAAAAATCGAAGAAAGCTCGATATGGCGTTAAATTTTTCGAGCTTACTACACACGATATCTATGTAGTCAATACCACAATGTACTCGGGCAAAGAAGAAACACAGAATTCAGAAGTATCCAAGACTGAAAAGCTTGTGTTGAGGTTGATGCATCCATATTTATTTCGCGGTCATCATATCTCTCAAGAAGACTTTTATAATTCAGTTACCTACATGCAGAACATGCTCGATTTAAAGACTGCACCGGTATATTGCGTTCCAATCGCAAGGGCACGCCTGGTTATATAGTCAAAAAAGGTCAAAAGAGGTGAGCATATTTGGGTATGTAAGAAAAGGGTTTATGTTTCCAAGTGGCTGGATAAACGTCCAGTCCAGTTTTAAGTTTAATGTGATAATAATGACATAACTGACTGTGATTTAACATAAATTTAAAAGTAAATATTGTGGTAATTTACTGTGATTTTATTTATTTTGCACAAATCAACACTACCATCCTAAGGCGTACTATCGCAGTAAACAGTAAAACGCCCTGTGTAATGTGGCAGAACGTTGTATGACGTATACGCCTATACTCGTACTGACATATCACAGTATACGTTTACTTTTGCGATTTAGCATAACGCCTCTGGGCAATGCATGAAATTTTGTAGTTACACAGCACGATCAGTCAATAAGCCAATACTGTCCGTCAACGTGTTAAAGAACAGCTTGTTTTTCAAATAATAAAATCAAAACAATTTACAAGTTATACACGTTTTTGTCATTTTATAAACACATTATCAACTACAGCAATTCAATTACAACAACAAACCGTCGAATCGTTCTATTATGCTTACTTTTCTCGCTACTTGCACATGCGCGAAAAGAGAGAGATAGAGAAGGTACCGCAATCTTCTCTCTCTTTTTAATCGAAGGATAGTTGGAAGCCTGGCTTCCCTGCTCTATCTATAATACCTCTATGCGGGTAAATAAGAACCTACTCAGAGTGTCTTTTGTTACCAGTCAGACAAAAATTCGGTACGGATGGCCACAGAATATATGCAGTCGAATTAAAATTGGTTATATATATATATAGTAATAAGCCTCTCTCTAAAAAACTTGTATAGGCAATTACTAATTAGTATAGATTGTGCACTTCTGTTCTTAGTAGTCTGTGGGATCGAAGTTCCATAGAGAAAAATAATTACTTGCGAACTGCGAAGTGTCCATTTCTATTTCCTTTCCTTCAATTTTACAAATTCATAAATTATTGAATTTGTCGAAATGGATTTCAATTATTTGAGCTTAGATGTTGTATAATTGTAATTGAATTGCAAATTAAAGTAATCTTTTTGCACGTAACACATGGCATAAAGATATTTATTTCTCTCATTATGATGTGAGAACGCTTTTTGTATATAAAATGTAAACAATGTAGTGGTGATGGAATCCTATGAAGACTCTAATTGTCCGTCAATGAGTGATAGTTTTTCTTTATACGAACGGTACATGAGGAGTTTTAATATAATAGATAATTTTGTCGAAGAAAACGACAACCTTGAGCTTAGCGAAGTGGGTTCATCGAACAATTGTGATGACGATTGCTCCAACGGTGAAGGTAATGTAGATGTAATAGATGTGCAGGTCACTGAAGAAAAGCACGATGAAGTGATCGAACCTGACTGCAGTTCAATGCAACAAACTTGTGAAAATATAATTGACAAAACTTCATTAAGTTTAGATGCTGAATCGGTAAAAATTGACTCTCCTTGCATTTCCTACGCGGGGTCATTACTCGAGCAGTTGGAGACGTCGTCTGCAGCAGACAACTGTCTATTAACTGAAAAGTCGGATCCGCCGGACGTCCGTGTGTCTTCTGACGATTCGAAACCGGAAGGCTTCAAACCTGTGTTCATAACCTCAACTATGGAAAACAGCAATAATGCTGTGGACAGCGTGCCACTGTTTCGAGACGTGAGACCTTCTGAGAGTGTCTTTAAATTGCCAATACGTGAATTGTCATTCAATGGCACTTTGAAACATGTGCAGAAACTAACACCTATAGTAGATCCTCTGTCTGCATTGAGCACAGCCAATGCAGCTTTAAACCTTTATGAGAAAGATGATCAAAGTGGTGATTCCGTTAGTGATGAAATTGTAAATGAAGAAGGGGATCAAATGAGCACTTTGCATACCAGCAATTCGGATACATCTAATGATAAGAGCTCAGACTTGGCTAGGAATGAAAAAACCAGTGAGAGTACTGGGGATTATCAGTCTGAGGAATTGCACTTAAAAAAGGAATGTCATAGACATGAGGAAGGCAGTTCTAAGTGGAATGAACAGAGTTTTTCTTCACTGGAGGGTTCTTTTGATAGTGGAGTTAGGTCTCCAGATATGTTTTCTGATGAAGAAGCCAATGATGAGCCAAGTTTAGATACTGAGCCATTTTGGAACTTCTTGAAGGATTATGAAGCAAGTGACAAAAGAAAAGTTAGGAAAATAGAGGTGTGTGTTTTACCTATGGCTTATTTTAACCTGCACTAAATACACATACCTACTTCTAATAATTTAAAAGTTAAAAAAAATTAAACAAAGTTTTTTTTTTCATTTTTTCAATGATTGTAATTTTTTTAAATTCAGCTGTTGTAATGTATATTTTAAAGTCAAATTTTGTAGCTTTTCTACATTATAATAAACAACTAAACTCACTGTTACACACATGTTCAGTTATAATTTCTACACACATTCTGACTAACTTTTGAAATTGTAATATAAGTTTTAGAATAAATAGATATATCTTGGAATTATATCTAATTTATATTTTTGTTTCAGGAAACACTGCACGGAGTTTTGCCTCCACCATCAGTCACAACACTAAAAACAGATGTCACCCAAATGCTAAAGAAGTATTATTGCTTTCTGCCCGCTTTCAGTCATCATGAACCCAATATAAATCCAGAGGAAAACTCCATGACGCCTACAAAAAAAGTCTCATTTGTTGAAATACCCACTCAGTTCGCTATATCACATTCACATGAAGAAATTGCAGAGCATGCATTGTTAAAAAGTACCTCTAACTTGGATATATCAAAGTTCAGCACTGTTAGAACTAGTTTAAAGGCAGATAGTGATAATAATACAAATATTGGGGATAAGAGCATTGAGCTCAAAATGTGCTCAGAGACTGAAGCAACAGAGACACTGTGGCCGGAGGTCCTCAGATGCAAATATTATGATGTTTAGTGAGTAATTCTTTAATGAGTAATATTATTTTATTTCATTGAGTTATTACCCTTATGAAAATTTTGAAATGGAATCCTATGCTGGTGGTCATAATTCAAAATGAAATATGAATTTGTTTAATGTAGTGAATTCAAATTTATATGTAGGATACATTTAATTTAATATGACCTAATAAATGTTTTTTGTAAATAACATGTATCTTGACAACTTTTGATGCTATAGCTATCCATTTAGAGTTCATTGTTTATTATTGCTTATCTATATGTTTCAAACAACTTTTATAGGTTTTACTGAATTATTTGCAGTTACAATGTGACTAGCTACTCTGAAGAGCTGGAGAATTTAATGCAAAAGTATAGGGAAAGGTTTGTGGGTTCTGAGACTGATACCAGTGTTAATATCCATTCTGGGGGCCTACAATCACCCAGCAGTGCTTCCAAGAGGAAAGCAATGAGAATGAAGTAAGAAAACTTTTTTTCCTCTTATTGAGCATCATTCATTTGAAATGCTACCTTACTTATTTGATATATCTATTTATAAATCAATGATGGTAATTTGTCACTAAGTGGCACCAGCAAGTCTTACAAAGTCAGGTGTTTCATCTTAGTCTATTGGGAGTAGTCCCTACAACAATAAGCATTATGTGCATTATGGACGTTTTTATACTGGATTCGGTTGCAATGGATTAGACACATATCAGTAATATTTGTAAAGAATGTGATGATAAAAAAATACTGCGCCTTTAGGATGGCTCAAGCGAAATCTCCGGGTCGAAGACTCTCTCACCTGGCGCGACGGCGGCAGGCGTTCTGCAGCGCTGCCACTATTAGCGAGAAAGCTCATAGTTCTACTTCTAGAATGGTCCTCATTGACAAAAAGTAAGTTGATCCAGATTCCAATCTGACCATCTAAACATACAATTTTTCAGTAATTTTTTCTCAGAGAAATATTCATATTGATATTATGTATGTGATGTGTTTATTTAGTATATTTAAACCTAGTTCTTGCTTTTTATTATTTATAGTATCTATGGCTGTATTAATAGTAAGAGAGAGTGCAAATTTCGTGACTTTGTGTGTATGCAGACATTAATTTACAAATCCACTTTTACGATTTGAAAGGTACATAATTCTGGACGGGCATAGGCTATAACTCATATCATTTAAATATATAATTGGCTCAAACCGAATTAAACTATGGTGTGCCTATGCAATTTTTTAAGAAAATAGGATATGATTCGATATGGAAATATAAATACTTCTTTATGATAATATATTAGCTTGATCGAAGTTTGTACCTCAGCTGTTTTATGAGAAATTTATTGATTCCTTTGATTAAAAAAACATCTGGCAGAGAGAATCAATGAATTCTTTGAAGTTTCTTTTAACGGTCTCATCGGAATTTAATTATTTTCGTAACAAAAAGTTGTCTGAATATCGAAAAAAGTTACAATTATAGTTAGACCAAGTTCTGGATAGTAAGTAAACGAAGGAAAAATTTCAGTCGTGCCTTTAATTTGGGGACTGTCTGTTGTGCAGTGTAAGATCGTGCATTGTCCTAAAAATAAGTGAGCAATTGATTAGTCTTGACTGATTATTGTAGCTTTTCCATCACCGTTCGTAATGGGTTGGTCTGTTATGCAAGAAGCCATTGCGATTAACATTTTTGCACGATTATCACATAAGATACAATTTTAATTACCCTGATTAGAATCCCTCTATTATTGTGTTACTTCAGTTACGTAACGCATTTTTTGTTGATTGGCGTCACTCAATCTATACGGTGCCCTCTTTTCGCGTTTATTCACTTCCCAATTTGAATTTGAATGCCATAGAAGTACTGCTGCTTAATTGGACCTGCTTTATATCTTTTGCAATTTTTCTTTATCGACTTGTATTTTTGGGCCTTAGACAAGGTTCGTTCTTTAAATCATTCAGTTAACCTAATCAAACTTACTATGTATTTAAAAATAAAATTATACTAGTGTTCGGCACATTGCTGGAAAGGTAAAAGTAATTTGGTTTAAGATAAAGGGAACCATCAAACTTTAAACAGATACATGCACTAAATGGTGAATTAGAATGACAAGACAAATGATTTAAGTTAAAGTAAAAAAAAATATGTCCGAAAAAAGTAAAATAAATGAATAAAAAACACCTAATCAATATTTTACTATCAGTTTGTGAAGAAACATTAAACCGTGGCAAGGTTTAATTAGTAATAATTTGGTATTAATTTATGCCGACTCTACGTGACAATAACTTACTGCTCAAGCGGAAGTGGATTATAAAGCGCCATAATACGTGATATTTTAACCTTTATCCTCTTTATTTATTTTAATATTAAAATTGGATTCCTTTCACATTATAACTAACGACCGGCAGCATAACTGCTTCTTATATTAATTTTTTTGTATAAAATAGTTGCGTCAATTTAAGCTCTTTAGCAATACAAATCTGACATAGAATTTTTTGAAGTTTCTTCCCCCACAGAAAACTGATCAACTGTTCATCAGCTGATCGGAAGAGTCCTCGGACGCGGCGCACGCCCGGCAAGAGGACGCCTGTTCGAAAAACTCCTGGAAAGAGTACACCTTCGAAAACGCCCAAGACTAAGAGCGGCGGTTCTAGCAAGAAGAAAGCTATGAGACGACTGCTAATGGATGCAGACACGTTGTCGAGGTCTCAGCCTACACGGGAGACGTTGAAACGAGCACTCTTTGTCAGTCCGGAAAACAGAAAGGCCGTACCATCTGCAGGCAGCACTTCGGTTCCCCATCAAGCTATGAGATCGAAGCGAGCACTATTCGGATCGCCAGTGAGGCCGGAGGAGACTAAAAGTTTGGACGGAACCCAAAGCGATCAGTTCTTAAAACGAAAGAGAGATGAGTTCGACGATGAACCTAATAGCAGTAGGAGTAAAATAGCTAAGAGCTTGTCGTTCGGAGGGGATACAATAAGTGCCTCGCAATCGATCTCGTTCAACCGACGCACCTCGGAAATGCTCTCTTCAAGAAACTCGGCAGTGTTGAACGAGACCCATAAGAAGGTAAATATTTCATTTATGTATGATTAGATATAGGGTAGTTTTAAGTTCGGTGGAGACTGCGCCTATGATGGGTTCCGAGTACAACTTCCGACTGGATGCTTACATTTATGTAAGAAATAAATGTTTGTTCTTGGGTCTTGATCGTTTACGATGTCTTATTTGTGTATGCCCATGACATTCGCGAAATAAAGTATCCTACGAGCATGTGACTACTTACACGATCAGCATATTGCTTAATGCTTACTTTAAAATAATGATTATTCAATGGGCGTTATGTGCAAAGAAGATTTCTCTATACTATTATTAATTCAGCAGTTAAGCAAGGGTAGCTTAGTTCTCCGAACGTCAGTCTGTCGCTTGGTCAGGTTCGAATCCTGCAGACAGCTTTAACTTCGGAGACGTATGTGTTGAATTGTGCCAATCAGTACATAGCCGTCCTGGTGGATTGCGGATTTACAGGATTCACACAACATCACATCATATTATATTCATATAAATAAATTCGTATAATCCGAAAAGGGTTGTTATTGCGGCTTGTTCTTTTACATCCTATGGAGCAATTCTAATGTAATGATAAGTTCTATTAACGTCGAGACGAGAAAATATTTTCTTTTTTGCTAAAATGTAAGTAAAATTTCGTAAATAAGGTATATAGGATCTGGATCTGGTTTCGCGATTGCATTTAAAGCGTGGTAATCATCGCAAGGTTGTATTTTTCTTTTTTTTTTGGGTGTGACATGCAATGGGTTAGAACAAGCGCTGTTTGATGGACGACAAATTTAAATTTACCGAATTAATTTAAATTCATCACATACCTATTTATGACGATCAGGGGGTAGAGGTGGCATAGACTAAAAATCCCATAGTTACTAAATAGTGATACACCGAATGATCAGCAGGTTTCTTAAATGAAATTGGTTTAGACCAATCAGGATATTGTCCTAAAATTTTATGATAAGGGCGTGTTCATCAATGGTTTTTATAATAGCCCCTTTACTACTTATCATACTAGCTGAAACAGATACATTCGTAGTCTAGTCAATTATCCAGGCAAATCTACCAACATTTTGAAGTTGTACAAAAAATCTTCACCTAAAACGGGGTTTGATATGTCTGTGGCTATAAAATGCATAATAGCTTGTATTTAGCCGTCCCCACACTTACTTACTGTACTTCACAGAAACTCCTTTGGGCGGTATCAGAAGCATTGAGAGTGCACGGATGGCGGATGTCATCGCCTGGGTTTCGTGAAAAGGCATCAGCCCTGGCGCGACTAACTCGCCGCCTACTGGCGCTACCACCACACGCCGCCAGGCTCGCTGCACCCAACCTCTCCACTTCCGATACTATGCTTAAGTAAGTTGTTTTCATGGTACGATTTTTATAAGCGTTTATGTTTAAAAAACGAGCCCGTAGCCCAGTTGACAGTCATCCACCTGTTAACCGAGCGGTCTCGGATTCGATTTCACATCTTAATGTGACAGATAAATGTATGTTTTCGGGTCATGGGTGTTTGTGATGTCATACTTGTGTATGTCCATGCCACCCGCAGCACCGGGAATCCTATTGCCGGGGTGCGAGTTTATTATTTTATTTTTTATGTACTTGCATAAAGATGTAACATTGAAGTTTCAATTTGTCTAACTAATTATGAAATTTTTTGCACAAGTAATACAAATACAAAAAGCTTTATCACTATTATGTATTTATTAGCTATCAGTTCAAAATAAACAGATAAGTGTTTAAACAGGTTTGTAGGATAATTAAAAAAAAAATTTCATGTGCACTCAAAAACGAATAAACAAAGCTTCGCCAAATAAAAATTAAAAATTAAATGATGCAACTTAAACGACACCACGCTGACGCATACAGTCGTAGGTAACATCTAGTTTAAAATAAAAACACAATATCGCTAAAATATATATATTCTGTTGACATATTTCTGTTCCGCTGCTTAAAGTCTGGGGGCTGTTTAAAATGTTATTTCCGGAGAGTCCATGGGTATATAATAAAATATGAATAGATTAAATTATCTTAATTGTATCACGTATCCACATCCTAGGATAAGATCGAGATGCGCAGTGCTATACATAAATCGAATCAAATGTCGAATTAAACCTGTAAGACTTGCAAGGAAGAGCTAGGTTTTTATATTGATAATATAAAACGATTTTTCTTACAGAATTGCTCGTCAGTATGTCTACGCTATTATCCAAGGGCGAACAGTTGACGAATGTTATCAAGACGAGCAAATAAAACTCTCGAACGAGGGCAACAAGATATCTGGCTACATATCGGCGACTGCATACCAACAGATGAAAGCTCGTCAGGCGGCTCCCGCGACTACATTTACCTCGCAGATCAAAGAGAACTGCACCGAGAGATCGACTAAGTTTGAGCCTAGAAGTGGCTCTAAGAATATTCTGCAAGATAAGATGGTTAACATAGATTCGAATTCCAATAGTAGCAGTGGGTTCGGCGCTTTCGACAAAGTCGGCCTTTTCAAGTCCAACTCGATGCCCTCTTTCGAAGAGGCTGCGAAAATGAGAGCCCGTAGACAAATCAGCTTTGACAACCTGGAGTTTCCTAAAAGATGATGTGATTTGTACTCTAGTGAGTGATGAATGAACTCCTAAGTTTTTTTTAGTGAGAAACACTTGCAATTAGTTTAATTTAGCATGGTTGTAATTATTTATTTTAAAGACGACGTATTATTTTATTTTATGCGGTAGAATTGAAGAGACTTATTAACTGAATTTATATTTTTGGCATGAATTTATGACTTTGAAAATTATAACTTCCAAAATTATTTCTAGACATTGACATGGTTCGTGTTTCCTTTTTGTTGTATTAGTTGTTGTTATACATAGATTTATTTTGTTGTTATGTGACTGCATGGTTTGTGAATTGTCTCATTAGCTCCTAAAATGTTCTGACGAATTTTGAGTAAACGGGGCCATTTGAACTGATATTCTTAAAACCTAGTAACTAAGTGTAAATAAATATCTGTTGGGAATCAAAAGGCCGTGTGTAGTTAAATTTTCGTGTGCTTTTCTCGTATTTATTATACCATTATAAAATGTCAAAGGTGTTGAACATTTGATCCCAAACGTCTCACATCTGCATTTATGATGTGTGTATTCGTATTCTAATAGTATGTAAGTACATCTATTAAATATTTTTGTAAATAAATTACTATCATAGTACAGGTTTCATTCAGTTGGACATAAAGAACCATATAAAATTCAACACTAGTATATTCTATTAATATTAGCTGGTCTGTTCTTTAAGGTTTAATTTCATAATAAAATTGAAACTACTACAATTACTAGTATGATTTGAGTGATTATCCTTGTAGTGATTTACGAAAAGACAGTAATGACTTATGTGTTCAGACGTGTATCTGAACACTTCCCATCCGGTGGCGCGACTCTCTTAAGTAAATTTAAAACATTTTATGCATCTTGTCACCGAAAGAACGATTTGAACAATTTGTGAATTGACCAAAAATGCAACTAGGAGAAAATGTGCGTTATATTCCTGGATATAATTGTAATTCAATATAATTGTAATTCTGTCGTAGTATGGTTTTTATTATCAATATTTTAATATGAAATGATAGATGTTTACTGCCTCTGGCATATTTTCTATCTCAGATGCATACGAAATTATAATCATAAAATAATTAAATACAAACGTTCATGTATTACCTATAATTATAACGTAATTATAAATGTGTGCTTGCTCGAGTGTGCAAGTTTGTGGCAACTTATGAACTCGTGTATACGTAATTAACGTTTAATGCGTTAATGTCAATGAGTATGATCTCTCATGTATGTGTATTTGCCTGTAAGAAATAAATTATTTTTCAGAAATTTCTTTTTATTTCTTAAGCTTTCTAAAGCTCTTAACTTACCTGAGCAAATTACATGTGTGAATTAAGTTTAAACTAAAAATTGGCTAAGAGTAAACTGACTTCACCTGGGTGTTTGCTCAAGTGTACCAAACCCGCTCAATATAAAGCCAGTATTCAATATATATAGTTGAATAAAGGAACGTCAAAATCATTTTATTTCAGGTACCGAGCAGTTTTATTATTTTTATGATTATATTCGGTCGATTAATGGAGTATCTGCTATAAAATACTGCGAATTTTAAAAAAAATAAATGTTTTATAATACAGAATAATGTAATTAACATTAATGAAGCGTACCGCTTTGACATTCACGTTTTTAGTTAGTTCAAAATGATATTTTATCGTTAAGCGCCTTAATAGAGTGATTTGTAAATTGGAACGAGTGGATAATTAATTGCCGATTCTATATAATTTTGCCTCAATTATTCGTTATCTAGCCACATTAAGTACGTAAGCGATGACGTTGATAAGATAACATGTCATTAAGAACAATAAT
Source organism: Megathymus violae (assembly GCA_003671415.1). NCBI lineage: Eukaryota > Metazoa > Arthropoda > Insecta > Lepidoptera > Hesperiidae > Megathymus > Megathymus violae. The sequence goes on from PDGT01000032.1 coordinate 1,455,869, forward strand.
TCGTTCATGCTAAAGTATATGTAAAATACCGAATAAACAATGGGAGCGTGTCAATCTTCGTATCCCGGTCTTACCGAAGACGTATTAGAAGAATTATCTACTCTAACATATTTGAATAAAGGGGAAATTTTATAGTGAGTACAAGAATAATACTATATTAAATAATTAAATCGAGTGTGACTACTGTAAGTCAAGTGCCTACCTACTAACTTTTGCAGCTTGATGAAAAAGTTTTATTCCATTGATCCAGAAAAACTCGATGCGGATTATCATCATAGATTTCAGAAGAAAGTCTTGATAACAAAGTTTGAAGTTTTAAAGGTATGTACATAAGTAAAATCATGTCTATACCTATTTAACATTATTAAGTTGAAACTATCGTTCGCTGACACCTTACGCCCCTTCATTATTATGAGATTAAATGAAGGGATGAGGATATCACGAGATTCCAGTCAAATACTCTTGATATTTAATAATAATAAAGTACCTGCCTATTTTTATTTGTTTTTAGAACAATCCGTTTCAAGACAGGCTTTTCAAAGTTTTTTCATCTCAGAATGATGACTGTTTTTCGTTTGAGGATCTTGTAGATTTGTGCTCTGCTATGAGCACTGAATGTCCGACGGAAGTGAAAGCTGCGTGGGCGTTTAGAGTTTTTGGTACGATACATTTTTTGATAATAATTAGAAAAATATTTTATATTCCATTTGAATTTATTAAGTTCTAGTAAGATAGTACGTAATACATACGCGAGAATTGAAAAGGGGACTTTTAAACTAACGGTTTTGACAATAAGCCGTAATTACAATTATTGTTGGAATGGATTCATGGACACTGTTCCAGTACTGATTTAAAATATACATTATAGTCCTGGCCACAGGATCACATATTCAGATGAGTTACTGCTTTTAAGAACTTAAAAGTTCTTTAATAATTAATATCTATAGCTACCTTAGATCTTAAAACAATTGTATATACATTAGGGCACCTAAAAATTACTAAAGAGCTTACTTTCGTAAATGTCATTATCTCAACAGATTTAGATGATGACAACCAAATATCGCACAGGGACATCAAAGAGATTTTGGATCGCTTAACGTGGGATCCAGATAATCGCACAAACTTTCTATCTAATGGTGAGAAAGCCAAAATTGCTGAAATAGTAAGTAACTTTTAGTACATTGGATATTTGTGTCAAGTGTCATGTTTTGTCTAGCGTGCATTAGCCGTATCTATGGGTACGTTCTTACTGTGAATAACCAGACGACCAGCATTCTGTTACTACTGGTAAAAACTTACTTATATTTGATAACTGATAGATCCTCGAAGCCGCAGATAAATCTCATTAGTAGAAACGATTTTTATTTCCGTTTATTTAATCACAAAAATACAATTACAGCTACTGTAGTATATCTATGTAACCGGCATTAAGGGCTAGATAGGTAACAGGAACCGGCCGTTAATGATGTGGATGTTATGTAAACACAAATTCATCTCATCCAATTGCGGTTTCCTAATTCAGTAGCCATAATTTAGAAGCAATGTTTTGGTGTCTTCAAGTCTAAGAATTTGAGATGACTCCGGATCATTGAGGTATTGAAACCAAATAAATACATGCATATCCTGCTGTGGCCGTTTACTCGAAATTAGTGTTATTATTTTCACGCGTAATACAGTCAAGGTTGGCATGAGTATTATGCTGGTATAGGTGGTAGAAATACTACAGGTGCAATAAGCAAATAACATTTTGTTTAAATATGAACTGAATCGTTGAAGTGGTTGTGTCAATGCCAGAAGCTTTGGTATGTTAGATACCTAAAGAATGTTTAATATTTACGATTCTAGAAGATTGTTTTAACATTCTACAAATTTCAGATCCTAGGAGAAATAAAGCTGGATGACAGCGGAAGCATCGGCTTGAGTGAATTTAAAATTATAATGTCGAGACTTCCCGAATTTAAATCCTCATTTTATTTTAGTTTGTAATATCTGTGTAGGTAACATTGTACGACTAGGTATTTATTTGTATATTTGTACAAAGAGGCGGAGTTACTATATACAATTTAAAAATATTTAATTGGTGCCGTATATGACTAAGTGGACTAAACTAATAACCTTTAATAAAAAATATTTCCAATGTTCATAACATTTTTTTATTTATAATATGAGGTATTGGCGAAGCAAAAATTTTAATTAGCTAATTTTACTGTGAGATACTTTTATTGCCATGTTATGATTAAAATCTCTGGGTTTTAAAGTCTTACAACGGATTTATTTTTAATCTATCTAACGAAGACTTTACAAGCGGCCTTGTTGAATCTGCCCGCGAGCGTACGTTCAGGCAAAGCGGGCAATACGCTGGTGCGGCCGGTATAACACGGTAACACCACTGGTTGCTTATACATCACGTGATACATGGGGAAACCCAAGTAAGTCCTGAAAACGCATTTAGTATGTTCTTATAATTTTTATAGCCATTAAAATACCCAGGGAAATGGGTGTTGGATGAAACCCCGAGTGAACCACTCGCTCCCCCTAACAGACAGACTTGCATGGTGATGCTCAAAACTTACAGTGCAAAATTATATACTTCTAATTACTTTGTAATCATTATAACGGTAAATACTGTAGTTATAACGTCTAATGAGATATCTTATAATTATCTTCAATGATGATGAAGTTAGTGGTGTAAATACTTACGAAGTCAAATCTGGGGGACATTGCCACATATATTCTTGATCTTTGAAGTAAAGTAGTGGATGATGAGCTTTTGCGTACCCACGGTAATAATCTCTGTGGCGCTGGCATGCCTGGATAGAATAAATTTTTTTAGATAAATTCATTATTAGAGCCATTTTTAATATTTATTTTTATTACCTCATAAAATGTTTCGATTTCATTCTGTCTACCATTATCAACAAAAACAATATCCATATTGACCACGAAAAATTTTATTCTTAATCTAATTGAATATAAATGATTAATTAAATTTTAGCGCCGTCAGCTCATCACCATGCCATAGATAGAATATAGACAGGACAAAACCCTTGTTAGGTTACAAATAAACTAAAGTAACATGGCAAGTCATTATTAAAGCATGCTCGTGGTTGTGTGCATACCTGTCACATCACGTCGTGTCACGACACGCTAGATACGCACGGTTACTTTTGCACAAGTAGTACTCAGTCCAACAATTATATCATAATCATAGAGTTACGTAATAGAGGAACACTCAGCTCAAAACCGCGTCACCAAATCTACCGAATATTGGAAAAAATATATACGAAACCTTAACTGAATCCGATAAAAAAGTTTCAAATAATTTCGGATAGGAGCCGAATTCCAATAAAACACGTTGTGACTGGTTTTTGTCGGCCTTTTTTTTTGACAGTTTTTTTAATATTTAATTTTAAAGGCTAATGTACATTTTGTTTTATTATAATACCAAATAATACCTAGACGTAAAGTGAAACGGTAACCTTGTAAATAATTTCTTTTTCCAAGTCTTAAATCATCTTATATCCGTAACTTATCCGATATAATGGAATAACTGAAATCAGTAAATCATTATTCACATGTCCGTATCACACATCCGAAATATTATATCCATGACATCCCTATTGCACTTATTTAAGTATATAATATATTTTGTTAAAGTTTATTTCTGTCTGTGTATTTATCACGTGGAAGCCATTTACTATAATATTATAAATATTATTCAAATGATATATATATATATATATATATATTTAAAGAACTAGAAATCTCTGAAACAATAAAATTGGGAAAACATGAAATTTCTTAAATGTCATAAATAAATAACAAATGTTTCCGTGGACAGGGCTTATATGTAAATGTATGAAATGGCGGGTTACTCACTATCATCATTATTACAACCTGTAATCGTCCCACAGCTGGACTCTGGATTCCTCTTACAATAAGAGGGGTTAAGTCCATAGTCCGCCACGCTGGCGCGGATTCACAGATTTTTGAGATTCCTCATCTTCAACATTTCCTCATAATGTTTTTCCTTTACCGAAGCTAGTGGTAATTAATTTGTAATATGCACATAGTATTCAAAAATTATATCTGCGTGTTGTATTCATAGTCAAGTCTCTCGTGCGGGACACCAACGTTCAAACCGCTAGTATATCAGGGCTGCAGGTTATTATTAAATCATAAATCTGTACCGCACAAGCTACTTCTGTGTCATCAATAAAAGACAAAATGGTGTTTAACACGTAAGTATATTAAACAATAAATTTTTGTATAATGTAGGCATATTAATTTAATTATAATAAGTACATTAAATAAATTTATTACAGGTATATTACCAAATACTGTTTAATTATAAATACAGTACCTGTTTATCTAATAAAAGCTTTACAAGCGGGCTTATTGTAACGAGCGGCAACGCAGCGATCAGGTAGCTGTGGCATTACAGAAGTACGGCCCGTATTATGAGGCAAAATAGTAGGTTGCTTGTATTTAACATGAAAAGGTGGGAAACTAAGGTAAGTCCTGCAATAATAACACAATTTAATCAAAACTAGAAAGCAACACTCGGCAAATAAAAATCTATTTCAACTGGGCTAACAAGATATAACATGTAAAAGTTTACTTGAAACTGAATTAAAAAAATATATTGATATTTACTGAGACATATCGGCAGGACATTGGTACATGTATTCTGCATCTTTAAAATAAGTTAAAGGATGATAACTTTGAGGATAACCCTTATAATATTCACGATGCATTTGGCAAGCCTAAAATAGGGAAATATCATAATTACTTCAAATATTCTAATTATGATTAAGGGAACGATAAAAGAAAATTACAGGTAAGGTTATTAAGTATTTCTTAGAATTATTATAATCACAGCTTGAGGGAAGACGAGGTTTGTATAAGGTTAACTAGTAATAACAATGGTAAACAAAATATCATTTTTATGGGAGTTATTTTATTTTTCTACTTTAAGTTATATTTGTTATTTTAATTACATGACTTAACATTAATTGATCTCAATCATATATTATATATTTTAAGTTAACCTTGTAAAACTTTTCGATTTCTTCTTGTCTTAATACGTCCATAAATAAAATATATTTTACCATCTTGCCTCATAAAATATGTATTGTAAATGACAACAAAGTTTAACTGATTATGTTTTGTGCTATAAGTATGTGTCACTTTATGTGATATGTCATAAAAATATTGGTAGAACCATAAAGTAAATATAGTAGCGTAATAGAGGAACACAGTGTGCGTGTGAGATTTCCAGCTTTAAGGAAAAACATATTTGTGAGAAAGAGACGCAAGATAATTGGCCGTAGGACTGTTTTCAAATTATTTACTCTCCATTAGTCTTCTGTCAAAAAATAGCTCTTTGTTATTTTATTAATTTCTTTTCAATCTTACTGTATTTTATCGGATAAACAAAAGTAAACACGAAGATGTCGTATTCTCTGTACATAGTCAATTAAATCAATAACCCAAACAAAGAGACATTCCACGGGTAAGTACTGATAGTGCAATAATACGATAATAATGTTTATTTTGATGGAAGTTGTTCTTAAAAGTATATAAATTAAGATTAATAACATGCAGTAAATTATGTTTCATAAATATGTGTAAGATAAAACGATATTGTGTACGTGAAAATGATACCGTTTCGTATAGAGCTTGCACAAAATCTATCGATAAGTGGATAATATTTAAATAAGTATAAATAATTATTTTTTTGTTTTACCTAGATTTGTTCATATTTTACCTTTTAGTTTCGGTTACAACTTGTAAACACATTGGACAGAAAGTATATAGACTGATATATGGGTGCATCTTTGGCTTTTGAATAGTATTAGTTCCTTAGATTGATAAAATGTGGCGAATTTTATATTTGTTATTATGATATGACAATATCCTAATAATGTGATATCATATTTATTGTCTAATTTTAATCCTGCAAGGTTTCCTCTAAATGCAGTTCAGAAACAAAAATGGATTCGAATGTTGAACCAGATCCGTAGGGTTCTTCACAAAGTTTACTGTAGACATTTTAAGGGCAACTATTTAGTTCTACGAAATCACTGACATCTTGTTAAAGAAGAATCTATACCAACATTTACTCACCTTACCTTTTAATCACGTTTGGTTTTATTTCAATAAGTTGACAAATTAAAAAGATATGTTAATATAAAGAATCCAGTTAAATAAGGTTAAGTTTAAAGTAGACGAAGCGAAGTATTATTTAATTTAACATGTAATAAATAATCAAGAAAACGAATTAAATAATCGAATATCTAAAATATAACAGAAAACCTTTGATGGAATAGTCGACATTCATGTCGACATTGCATGGTTGTGAATTTGACATCACTAAAAGTCACTCACACGATTGTCATTTTTACACATATGCACATTTAGGTTTTGTTGATGCGATGATGAGATGAGTGTTCGTCTATTACGTTAATATGTTATGCTTATGGGTAGAACGGTGGACTTTAATGTTGATTAAGAAGAAGAAGAAAGAAGAAGAAAAAAAATGTTCTGTAACGATAATTAATATCGAAAGACTATATATGTTCTCCGAACGGATCCATCTTTAATTAGTCTGTGGTAAGGTCTAACCCGTGAAGTAGAAATACATTCGCAATTTATTAATATAGAATGTAGTTAACAGTCACGAAAATAAAGAATAATAATTTTAAAATAGAGCATAAACTAAGCGAATAAGACCGAGTATTATAAGCATTACGAATGTATTATCAACAATAAGACTGGAGCATTAAAAATATTAAGTATCAGCCGATACCTATTATTCACTGTACACAATCCTACAGGTACTATCGTAGTAGAGTACATATTCTAGATATTATAGAGTCGTCTATGATTATGTGACTTTTTACAGATGGGTTAGTTTGAATTGCATTCAAAAATTGAAATTGGGAAATGTCAGGCAGTAATGTCAAATAAAACTGTCAAAAGTGTCAAAACAATAAATTATCATTCCAGGTTTTCTTTTTTACATTTTTTAATAAAAATAAAAACATTGTTCTAATTCATTATCAGAGTAATTAATAGTACTGATAAATATCTAACATTACTTAAGGAGCGCAAAGTGTTAAACGTAAAGTAGCGCATATCCTAGTCTTTGTTATTTTTGGTGTACTATTTTTGTCCGCTCGTATCGTTCTACATTTGGTTCATTGAAATATATTTTGACATGTAACAAAATAATTTCTTCCTGCTGTACGGTAAGTGTTACAACAATTACCTTAATTTCTCTTATGACTAATTCACCTCATCAACAGATAATACGGCAAATGAGGTGCATACAGCGTGTAGGAGTGAGACGTGGAATTGTACTTTATATTTTGGTTATCATTAATTAGCTCTAGCTCTGTTCGATTTTTTTAATTCAAAATAATCACTATATTTTTGTCTTTTTCTACTATATTTTTGTATTAATAACATACTAATCTGAATAACATAAATGTGTTTACATGTTGTATTGTGCTAGCAACTTTTTTATTTGTGGTAGTTAATTGATACTATCAATAGTTAATACTATACTATTATTATTATTATTATTACTATCTATTGTTTGCAGTAAATATACACTATGGAGATTTGGTAATCAAAAATTGTAAAAGAATGTAATTGGATACATATGAAACACCATATTTTTTTCAATGACTCACTTGCTATTTTATTATCAGCATTATCTTATCATAGTTCATTTACTGTTTGATACTACTTGGGGTCTCTCAAGCCTCATAAATATAGAAGCTTAATTGAAATAGTCATTATCAAAAGACCAATTAATGAAACACATTAACTAAAATATAATGGCAGAATTCAAATGTAATGAATATTCAGAATTTTCTAAATACATTCTCCAACGTTGAGAAATGCTATTCAGATATTGTCTCCATAGCCACACAACCAACTTCTTGTTGCATGATTATTTCAATAGTTTGTAACGTTAGTGAGTTACCAATATCTATAAATATTTATTAACTTTAAAACTCTACATTGGAATAACTATGGTATATGGTATGGTGAATTAAAAAAAATAATTATCAATTGTTACATTAAAAAAGTGAAATTGATAAAAGGAATCAGTGTTCAATGACATTTGCATGAGTCATATATGAGTTTTGTATATGCTTTATGCTTCACTGGTTGTACATTTGTTTGATTTTGTGCCACTTGCATATTTTATATAATACTGTCAAACAATTGCAATAATAGCTTACCACCATTACCACATGATTGCAGAGATATGACTGATATGACAACATATATTAAAATCACTAAAAGGATATACTATCGCCATATTTTTTGGTGTAAATCAGTTTACTTGCATAGTCCCAGAGATTGAGTTACCATGTGGACGACTTGCATATGCATTTTTACTTTTCTATAAATAAATTGATTAGTACAACAGGATTTCTATTAAGATTTTAGTTTAATTACTGAGACTTGACGTGACGAGAAATGTCAATGTTGATGTAGGTAGTGCGTAGAAATAAATGTTTAGTATAGCAATAATATGCGCAATTATACTACTATAGGAAAAAAATCAGAAGTAGTTTAAAAACTAAGTCGTATAAATTCATAATAGAACATAATATGTCAAACTTTAAATAAGTTTTGTTGTTATGGTTACTGTGGAGTTTCACAGTTTATGGTTAACAAGGTTACACTGATTACTTGCTAAAGAATGTGTTATTGCAGTAACGAGAATAGATTATCTGGACTGTTTATTTGCGGACAACTATAGTTTGTTTGCGGTTGTTATCTAGTTTCACTGTTTGTCATTAGATAGTCTAAATAATCACATTTATTGTTTCAATTAAAAGTAAGTTGTGACGTTGCGATATCAAGTAGTTTAATATGAAGTTAAAGAGATCAGGCAGCCTGATTTAGTCCGAAAGGTACAATGGGTACATTGTCTTAAAAATTACTTAAGAAAATCTGATTTATACATATTTTTCGCTATGTTCGTGTTTAAAAGATAGCTTTTTATTGAGCTTTTTATTGTGATTTTTATTGTGATGTACGTGTATTATAAAACTTTATGTTATAAAAGACGCGTATGAACGCGTATATCGTAACACTAATGCCATCGTATTAGGGATTCCGTGGCGCAGCTGGAACACCCATATGGCAATTTAATGCAGGACCTTTCATTTGGCAGATTACAAATGGGCTAGGTGGTTGTCTAGTTCAACTTTCAGTTGAAATTCGTTCCCGCGTTTAAGCACTACCGATTGGCTTTTGGATTAATTAAAGAACATTGGTGACAAAACCAAAACTACATTATTCATGTCAGGATGATAATTGGTATGCTTAAGTTACCTTAACTCATAAAAAAATGTTTCTGCTGTAGTATTTAAATAGTTCTTTATAAGAGGAGAGGGGGAGTTTATAAAAGTAAAAGTGAAATTAATAAGAAACGTAGATATATTAATATTTGTTGTACACAAATAGTTAACGACGTTAAAGTAACAAATATAGGTAACACCCATGCCGGCCTTATCACTAATGGAGCGATTGTTGTGCTTCAAAGAACGTAAACTTTGGAAATATAAAACATATATTTTGTGGTGTCTGGTATAAACAAAGTTAAAATTTCGTCCCGTCCCGTACCTAATACCCTTAAATCTTCATATACTTACAATTTTCAATAAACCTACTGAATTATTGTAGTATTTCAACACGGTGTCACCATTGCGATGGTGATGTCGGTCACCGGTGTGGGGGATGTGGCGCTCCGCGACCGGTTGCCGGCACTGTGGAGGCGCATCGAGGACGCACACTACAGCTATTTGGAGACCGAGGATAGCCCTGACAAGCTGCACCAGAGGAAGAAGCTCGAAGGTGAACTTCTTTTCTCTTTCTTTGTTTGACGTACATACATATATGTAAACGTGCGACTTTTGAAAATACGGGACCGTGGCATGCAAGCAATGAAAAGAAAGTTCAGTTTTGGACTAGATTGGTTTTTCATAGTAAGACTTAACATAATGATGTCCATGCTATCCGTTACAATAATACTTCATGGAATGTAGTACATATAATATATTTAAACTCAAATAATTACAGTCCTATTTGAAGTTAGTTGAAGATGTATTTAGGGACTGAGATGGAAGCCTAACTATACTAACAATTTCGCCCTTTCTATGATTCTAACTTATTGTAAAATTTAATAAATCGTTCTTCATGGTATACTCATAGAAGAATTGCATATTTGATATTATTCCAGGTTACATAACAGAGTATCTGTCATTGGTGCCACACGAGTGCAAATTCGGCCTCGCGGAGACTGCGAAGGTGTTCCAAAGGACGATCAACGAGCTGCCCGAGTACAGCGCTTACCGAGCGGGCATCGGCTGGGCGGCGATCGCGCGCTACGCGGGCAATCTCCTGGCGCAGCCCTGGCGTAAGGAGTACAAGGTTATACGGGTGAGTTGTGCACTTAAGTCTTATTTTGGAACTACTCGATACCTAGGGCTAAGTATTCGTTGTTTACTAAATTCATAATATATTAGTGTTCGTCTAGTGGTTCAAATCGTCCATAATCATCAAATAACGATCTGTTTCAATTTATCTTTTATTGATAACTCTTGCTACTGGCTACCAACATAGAAAAAAAATGGTTTATGAAAAGGGGAGAAAATTGTACCAAACTTTGTCAACTATATTAGAGATTTTAGATTTTACAAAAAAACTTCTTTAAATATTTTTCGTTCATAACATCATCTCAAGCTCTCATTCATAAGCTCATCATGCCATCAAGCGATCAAACAAAATATAACCAGTTAACATACAAAGGAGAAACAGGGGTACAAAATTTTCTTTTCACGTGTTAAGGTATAGAAGATTTATGTAGCTGATTTCGTACGTCCTACGAAGTCAATGGTAAGTGTGAATATAAAATTCGTCATAGTGTCTGTAAACATTAACAATGTGTTTGCAGTTGTACAGCGGGTTCTACAAGCACGAGGTAGAAGCGAACCTGGTGGGTGCGGAGTTGTTGCTGCAAGCGTTGGGCTACCGCGCCGCGGGCAGTGGGCGACTAGCCCTACGTGCGCCCGTTTGTCCTGATGCTGCCGCTGCCGTTTCGCGCGACGCCCTGCTCGCGCACACAGAGTGCAAGGTGACGTCACGTTATGGCTTTGACACTTTGTGACCACATCCCCACATTAGATAGATGAATTCATATTTTCGCTATGTCGTGCCTGTCAAATGGCAATTGCCAATATAAGGTACTTAATTAATCAATCACTCAATTTTTTTTAATTAATCAAACTATTAATTATGATTGACTTTGCCATAGTAAAATTAAACAATACTATAACATTTTCACTGTTAAAGTCAGTGTATAAGCTGGGAGTTGGATCTGTGAGATACATCATCGTAACTCATGGTGTCCCACAGTTGGACTCTTGTCTTACAGTGAGAAGGGTTAAGGTTTTAGTCTGCCATGCTGGTCAAGTGCGCGTTGGCAGACTTCAATAAATTATTGTTAAGATGGGGCACAGGTGCTAAAATATTTTAGATATAATTATCATCCTGATAATGAGAGATTCAGCGGTTCGATCTCGTAGTTACAGCCTTATACAAGTTGTGTGTACTGTATATAGGTATACTGTTGCAACAAATTAGCAGTGTTATTGTTGTTGACAGATAATGACACAGATATGGGAGTCGGTGTGGAGCGCTGGTGGGCGTGTAGCGTGGGGTGATGTGGCGCGTGAGCGAGCCTCCTACGTAGCGTCACCTACTGTCGCGGCCGCCAGGCTTACTGGGTATGCTGATGGTAAGTTGATATAGGAAATATGTGCATTCTTCTATAGAAGATTAATGCGGCAACTCTGTTAGACAGAAATCGTCAGATTTTGACCTTCGTGTCATTGTCCGTTCTTATTACGGATGTTTTGAAGAAAAGCGTAGATAGACTTGTTGTTGGTATAAGTGCGTTTCACTTACCGTAAAGAAAGAACTTCACTTTTAACTGAAAATTTTACAAATTTTTTTTTCAGATCTGGAAATATACACAAATATACCAGCAACATCATCAGACCACCGAAGTAGGTTAGTCGAACCCAGACACCATAGTACGGCAGTACAACATTGCAACCAGATGTACTCCGATGAAAATTTCGACGAGCAACCAGCACAAATGGTACACCCTTACATGATGTCACCGAACATGTTTCATTCCCACATGATGTATCCTGTACCACATCAGCACATGAATCCGGATATACCGGGGACTGTACACAATCCGGTGTCGATGATGACTCCATACGGCGCCGTACCTTATTACTTCCCCGTACAAGCGCCGTATATGATTCCTACGCCTGTGTATGCACCGATCAAACAGGCAACGACGATGCACGTGAATGGATACCCACCATATAGGTATCCTGCAGTACCGACCGCTCAGCTAATAGAACTAGACTCCCCGTCCGTCTACGAGAACGGAAAATTCGAAAGGCACAGGGAGGAGGACAGGAGTCAAAGGAAAAGCAATAGGCCGCAGGAGAATTCGAAACGCAATAGCACATCCAAATCTGGCTTCAGTGATGTTTCATTACCGAGCTTGCCTCGATCCGATACCCAACCGACGCTCAGCAAAGCTAAAGAAGACGGCATGGGTACGTACGAAAGCTGGGATTACGTGTTCAGAAATCTATCGAGTAAAGACAAGGACGGCGATAGTAGAAGTGGATTTTCTCAGTCTCTAGACAGAGATTCAAGAACGTTAGACAGGTTAGACAGAGAGGAACGTAGATCGAAGTATCAACCTATGACTTTAGATTTAGAAGACGGCCTTCAGGCGCTTAATCTCGATAGATCGTATGACGAGGACGCGTATCGAACTGCGAAAGTGAACGAGAGTCTGATGAGGCTAAAGCAGGAACAGGAACAGAAGAGAGCCAGGCAGTTGGCTAAGAAGAAAATCGGAGATGATAAGAAACCAAAAAAACCCATCGAAGCACTCGGTAACCCTAAAGCAGATGGTCTAGTCACACCCAAAATAGCTCCGGATAAAATCAAGTTGTTAACTAAAAAAGATATGAAGGATAGAAAAGATATAATTAAGCAGCAGAACTCGTTTAACGGATCGTCATCCAGTACAGCGGAAGTGAAGAAAGTGAAGAAGCCAACGAGATTAGTAGCGGTCGAAGTTGAGAAGCCTGTGGAAAAGTCAAAGAGCAAGCCACTCGAGAATGGCGTTCTTAAAACAGCTCATAGCTCCAAAAATGTACCAGGTTCGTAATCTATTTCATTTGATTATTTTGGATTTTAAATTAGGTTCATACGTAGAATAGAATAGCATTTTACTTGCGCGTAATTTAAAAAAAAAAAGTTATACCGACATTGTAGTTTGTATCTTAATGTAACATAGTACACGGACATCAGTGTTACCTGTAAAATTGAACAGTATTTTTTTTTAAATTTAATATTAACCTTGTATATGTGTGAATTGCAATCATAACTGTTAAAGTGTACGGGAAACTTCTACGCACCATTGAATTCGCCATTATTTAAACACTTAACTGTACCTGTTCTAATTGGTACACATTGATGGTAGGTACAGAATTGCATTCATAACTTAAAGTGTACGGGAAAGTTGTACGCACCATTGAATTCGCCATTATTTAAACTCTTAACTGTACATGTTTTAATTGGTACACATTGATGGTAGGTACATTCAGTGCTGCGTGCCCCTGCATGGTCCGTGAAACCTTAATTCAAATTGAAAATATTCAGCGATCGATCTAAACGGCTATAGGTTTCACAAGAATTATAAACGGTTCTTGACATAAAATTTTCTATAATTTATTTTGCAGTCACTAGCACAAACCAGCCGAACTACGACCTCAAGGCGCAGTTGGTGGTCTCGTTAGACGAACCGGACTTCGCGAGGCGTTCCCCGTCGCGGCAGGTCACACAAAATGGCGACCGCGAGCGTTCTTCCAGTCGAACGAGTCACACTGAGCGAACCGAGGCTGAAGTACCGAAGACGGACAATTGGCAGTGCGGTACGTGCACCTACTTGAATAAAGGGTCGCTCCTCGCGTGCGAAATGTGCGGTAAATCTAAGCGGGGTCCCGAAATACAACCCCTGACGTCGGGCGGACGGGAATGTCCCGCCTGCACGTTGGTCAACAAACGGGACGCGAAAGTGTGCGACGCGTGCGGGACCAGTCTCCAACATTGTCCCACGTATATATAATTTTAAGTCTAGTCTTTGTAGGGCTACGGATGAATATACTATAAAAAGTATTCTGTCTAGATAGAATGCGACGATAATTACACGACTTTGCTCACTGGAAAGTTCCACTATACCTATGGAAAATATGTAATGAAAGATGAGCGTGGTACACCTTTAAACACAGGTGACGTCGGGTTACTTCAGACAGCACCAGATAAAATGCGGTTATGTGGCCAGTATGCGTCGTAAGCTTTAACATTTTTGTTAGGATTATTGATGTAGCAGGAGGTGAACACATAATACATCTGAAACGATCAAGACCTGAAATCAAACTTCGTCGCACATATGTCTATACCGCCCGGAATCTAGCTTGAAATTCTTTTGTCAACATACATGGGACGGTACGTACTACATGCTATGACAGGCATGCCACAGACAACGTCTGAGTTACAAGGTCGTCTTTCAATTATATTTGTTTGTATGAAGGTTGGCGATCAGACTTGGTTATAGTGTTGAACGATCCTTTGTTTATAGTATACATAATATGTTTCTCATTTCTTTTGGATTGTATGGAGTTATAGTATATTTTTGTCGGTAGATGTAAGGTACTCGGTTGCCAAGTTAATTCTAGAGATATATTTTACTTTTGGCACAAAATTAAAAAATTTAGTTGAATAATCGCTGAGACAAATGTAAAGGTTGGATGAAATACATTTCTATGTAATTCGAATCTCCATTACATAAACAATTTATCATACAAAAATAATTTTAAACGTATTTAAAGACGCTGCAAAAAATGTTTTCTTTTCCAGCGACGTGTCAAAATATTTAACCAGATTGACTGTATGATTAAAAAATGTGTCTTGTCACGGTGAGAAATCTATTGTTGTATTGGTATTGTAGTCCCGATATGATCTATGTATGTAATGAAGGAATCGTAATATTGGTACAAAATACGAAAATCGTGAGTACTCGTTACATTGTATTGTTTAACATTACAATTTTCTAATTCACAAAATTTATTTAGAGACCATGACTTGTATTATTATATTTAATATAGTTATATTGTGTCTTTGACAAAATGGCGATATCAGTTATAATCATAATCTATTTACATCTGATAATTCATGAGTATATGAGTATTTGATTGCCATGAAACTATTTAAAAGATAATTTGTGAGAAATTGTTGTTACTAATATTCGAGGACAATACTGGCAGGTTAATAACAATACTTTTTTTATTGATGGCCTTAACGGATTAATATAGATATAAAATGTTATTTTTACATTTAACTTCAAAGATAAACAGGTTCTGATTGCAAAATTAGTGTTAAGAGTGCACGGAGACAGCATTATTAATAAACAGGTAGTTTTTATTTTTAATTCTGACGAGAAATTATGTATTTGTTTGTTAATTTTTTTATTTAAGAATTTTAAATCTGGTGTTCCTATAATGGTAACCATCAGTTTGAAAATCGTCTTAAGGCGCGAGGATTTAACTATAATGTGTGGCAGCACAATTCCGTCGCGTACTTTTATGAATTATTCCTAGTTTGGCCATATTATATTTTAACGTTAATTGCTATTTAAAGTGCATTTGCTCCTAACAGAGCGCCTGTGACGTAGCGCGTCGGAAGCGTTCGCCTGATTTTTTTAATTTGTTTGATTTACTTGTATTATTATTAAAAGTAGATAGATAACTGTGATGTATCTAACGTGGTTTTTATATTATATTTGGTTAATGTGTACCTATTTATCGCTTCGCAAGACAGGGTAATGCTCAGTATATGATACAAAGAAGCTAAACGCATAAATTGTGTTAAAATATAACGAAAATTGAATATTTATTTATCACATTGTTGCCATTGTATAGTGTTCGGTTGTTCGCCTTCTAAAATGCTTTAATGTTAATGTAAATTCCTCTTTCCGTTTTTCATCTTTAATAAATTATTGATCTGTGTAAATAGTTGTTAGTTTTTGTATATACTAGATTATATAACATAGTAATATATTTATACAAACACGATGTAGAGTATTTATAAAATTAATGCAAAATAATTTGAGCTAAAATTAAATTTTATATAGCAAAATCGTGTATAGGTGCATTATTTGAAACGTAAGTAATTTTATGAACACAATTTATACCATAAAATGCACCATAGGGAGACCTAACAGCTATAGATTAGGGCGGTCAAAGCACTAAGGACGTGTATTTTTCTATACTAAAAATAGACTTTCTCAAATAAACATAAAAAAAACCTTTATAAAAAGCTGTGCTTATTGAGTTGCCTTTATTTAGTGAGAAGATCGTAAATTAGTTGTCATTGAAGTTGGAGTAGTTTACGTATTCAGATAGAAGAGATTATGTACTAAACAAATAAATTATATTGTTTTACCAAATTACTTTGTTTTATTGAACTACATCATCCCTCGACGGACGGTACGTACCGACGACGCGACGGTGTATTTTGCTTCGTAATTTATCATGAATACCGCGAACCATTAGAATAGTGAGTTCTCATTGCATTTAAATGTGGATGATTTTAATTAATAGTGAATAGACTTATTTGTTACTACGCTTTACCATCTGAGGCTCCACAACTGCCACCACCGCCACCAATCTGCATCGTTAATAATATAATATGTGTAGGCGACAATAACAAGATGAGGGCAAATATTTGGTTCACCCGGTATAGCTAGCAGTATAGTTGAATATTTCGGTCACCGGTGTTGTGAATTGTGGATATTGATGTCTTTTAATGTAGTGGTGTATATTCACCGAGAATTAAATATTGTGTGTAAGCTAAGCTGCACAGAATCTTCCGGTTCTATAGAATGTTGTCCTCATTGCTCCGTTGAGCATTCTCGTGCACTTTGTTAAAATTGTCTCGGTGCGGGTGGTTACAATAAAGCTGAGACAGCGATAGTGGAAATAAAGCATTTTTGGATGCACTTTATTTTAACACATTTGATAAATGCAACACATTTACTAGCATCTATTTTTTTACATTCTTTTTTTATGTCAACAGCCGACAAACGAGCAGACGAGCCACCCGATGGTAAGTGGTCACCGTCGCCCATGGACATCAACAAAACCAATGGTTTCACTGATGCGGTGTCGGCCAAGAAATGAGACAAAGATAAAAAAGAAAGTATTGGTTCTCAAGCCCCCTGCTGGAACATGACGAGTTGTTTGGCGGCTGACTCAAGCAAGAGGGTGGTAATTAGCCAGGTAGACTTCATGGAAAGATAATAATAGATACTTACCAATCATATTAATTACTTAATAATGATACTGATAAAATAATCCTTACGCGAAGGCCTACCGTCGAGCAAGTTGGCTTCTGTTAACTCGTACGACAACCTATTCTGTCAGTATCAGATTGGGGGGATTATTCTATGCTGCCCCGATACGGACAAATGTACTGAACAGGGATCGTGTATCGAGTGCTTCAGTATGTCAAGTGTTATCTCGCTGTACATAATATTGTAGTATAACATTCTCAACAATTTTCAGACCAATTTTATGTCAGAGGTTTTCAAAATCAGATCGTTAGAACACATTATGCATATCATGTTATGCGACGGATTCAAATAGAATATGACAATATCCACATTTTGTAACTTTAAAGATCCATTTCACATGAATCAATAATCTGTGAAACATATATATTATAGAAACAACCTTTTTTTTTTGTACCAGGGAAAATCTGTCATGGATACCCGGACGCTCGGGGTAGCGGTACGGGTTATGTCGGACTTCTACCGACTAAAAACCCCTCGGTGTTCCTTACTGCACCGTTAGGCGGGAATGCGGGTACGCTTGCACACACTTCCGTAGACCCGCCGGAGAAACAGGTTAACCTAGCTTAACTCAACATATTTTGAAAAGAAAGTACAAAAAGTTAAGTATATATAGTACTTATTTATTGGATGAATTATTTTCGGAGGGTATAAAGTAAATTTAGATTGGGGATAACAGTATAAATCAGTGAGGGATAAGATTTTCATAAACATTTTTCTGAAATATTTAATGAAGGCTGTAGCTGCCATGCTTGTGATGATCTCCGTGCTCGCGTTCGTCGTGCTCGTGTTGATCACGATGTTCGGAGTGGTCGGGAACGTCGTGACGCGCGGGCCCCTGGTGTCCATGTTCCTCGCCTCCGTGCTCATGGCCATGTTCATGATGCCCATTGTTGTCTTCCTTATGCTCATGATGAGTGTGATCCTCGTGACCGTGTTGGGCGCCAACATCTGAAAAAAAAACATTTTTTATGGGGGCTTGAGAGCCAGTTCTATATTTCTTACCTTCTTCTCATTTCCTGGCTGACAACGCATTAGTGATAACATTGGTTTTGCTGATGTCGATGGGCGACGGTGATCACTTACCATCAGGTGGCTTGTCTGCCCGTTAGTCGGCTATTAACACAAAAAAAAATAGGATCGGAGTATTTGAATGTTTTGAATGTTCTGTAAGTTGTGTGAACATGTCTAGATCCTAAAAGAAAATTCCAGTCCAACGAAGGGACGCGTGAAAATTGTAATTACTATAACTTGCTGTAGATTGCACGTACGAACCTACTGTTTGATTAATAATTTATGTTTAATTAATTATATGAATAAGTAGTTCCTTTCTACCATGGTTATAACAAGTTTTACATTATTGTCCTATTAAAGCAGAACAAAACAAAACTTACGTTTAGGATGGTGATCGGCTGCGACCATCACCACTAAGGCCAACGAAATGATCTGAAATTAATTGAAGTTACAAAATAAGGTAGACATGGTAACTTACTGTACGGTATAATTAATTGATCTTACTGTTTTATAAACACCCTCGAAATCTTGTAAATAAATAAATACTTTAATATAAGCAGTATCAACTGTCTATACTAATATTATAATGAGATAGTGCGTATTTGTGTTTGTGTAATCTTCAGAACCACGGCACCTATTTCAAAAATTCTTTTACCATTAAAAAGGTACATTATTTCAGACTGTCATAGGTATATAACAAAGTCTCCATCTCTATGTCTGAATGCGATAATTTCAAAAACTACGGCCCGAGTTTTCATAAGGTTTTTACCAATAGATAGATTTACTCACGGGGAAGGTAGAGGCTTATGATATAAGGAAAACTTATGAATCGAATGATAAAACTGAGGGATCGATTATTATCTGTCAACGGAAAATTTTCCCAAAGCGAAGCTAGGGCTGCTTACTTATAAACATAAAGCTATAAAAACTATAACTGATGTATTCTCGGATCTAACTGATCGAAGTATCATTCGATTTATATATTAATAATAAGGGTATTGGTGCATCTTAAAGGATTAAAATACATACACATTAACTCGTTTACATAATGTTGGCGTTATTAATTTGATAAAGATGTCGATATAAATCTGGTTCACGTTATAGATACATACCGAAGTAGGCAAGTATTCAAAATAATGCTGCACTTTTAATCATATTTTATACTACTTTAGAAAAGTTACAGTTTGATAATGTACAATTTCCATGTAAAAAGGATAGTAAGCCTTATTTAAGCAATGAGTTTAAAATGAAATCAATTTTTTGAATTGTTTTTATTCTATTCATGTACTTAAATTATTTTTCTATGGGAAATTATAAAAAGTATGTAAAATAATAAACTCACCAGAATTTTATTCATCTTTATAATGTATTGATTGTGCAAGGCAGGTTATTGATGCGTCAATTAACCAACTTGGAATAATCCTGAGATGAATCTTCACGCCTTTTATAACCCAGCGGCCCTGCTCGATGAATGAGTTCGCGTGACCTCAAACTCTCGTTCGTTGGGCATCATCGCTTTTGTTTTTATTAATCGAGTTCAAAAAAGGAAGAGGTTCTAAGTTCGTGACTATGTATTTTTTTAATCAAAAATGTCAACACTATTCATTGAAGATAATTAAGTAGATATTATTTATAAATATATTTTGCGCTTTCCTAAATAAGGAAATAGCTCGGGAATATGTTTATTTTTGTCAACATATGCACCATGCTTTGGTTTTCCGTATGTGTATAGGCAGTGGTGACCAGTATTTACAGACCAATTACATTCAAGCACCCTGTTTTCCAGCTATTAGCCTGTAAAATCAAATATAGAAATTCAAAACTCAGACTCATTAGAAATTCCAGGTAAAAGATCCTTGCGTGGTAGTTTCCACGACTATATTAATCATTTTAGAAATAACTACTCCATTTAATATTTTGGTTTAAATTATGTGTCGTTGGATTTTAAAATATTTTTGGAAGTAAAGCTACGCTATACGCGAGTGGTCCTGGGAGAAGAACTACTGTTTATTGCTACTTCAGGTTATATTATAAAATTTGGGTGCAAGCAATATTTAATTAATTGGATGTTTTTCCAGTGCCTTGACAATATGATACTAAATGACCCTACGATCTTGTTTATTGCGTAATCTGTTTAGTAGATTAAGACCTTGTTCGTTGTTTTATTAGCTAGAGGAGCAAAATAATGTGTTTGACGAGAGATAAGCAGGATAGGTGAAAAAATCCAGTAACAAGAAATTTTGAATATCTATCCATTAAGTAAACCGTAAATCACAATGCCCAGTTGACGCAGTACCTATTAATTATTGCGCAGATTGAAAAAACAAAAATGCGTTATTTTATTTCTCGCTCCGAGCTGTATGAGTATTATCGTATGCTAACTTGTGTGGCGCATTATTAATTAATTGGCTTAATTTAGTTGGAATAATTAGGTGAAGATTTAAAATTCTGTTATATTTTTAGCTTTTCCGGTTACGACCATTTTATTGTGTTAAATAATGAACAGTTTTGGAAAAACCGCTTGCTAAGTGATTAAATACAGATTATTGGGGCAGGATCAAATAACACTCTTTTAGTTTACATTAAAGTTTGTATGTTAATATCATGATAATCACTGGGTAGGTATACCAAGTCTCATTTATTTGTTTGACTCTCTGTAAGTACCTAGATGTGCAGGAAAAAGTAAACAAAATGATCGAAGCAAACCTAGTTATTCGTTAGGTACTTTTAATAATTTTATTCTGCTGATTTTTTCTGTTCACTATACCTAAGAAGGTAGAAAGATTGTTTTACTACAATCCTGTCTAATGGTAAGTGGAGATGTAGCCTTCGAAAGTAAAGCGCACTAACTTAGAAAAAGCCTACTTCCTCTTGTCATTTTTGACTGGAAGCCAACCACACTTTAATCGAAAATAATGTAAGTGCCAACAATATTTTATGGTTTAAAAATATATCTTTCGTCATCATATAATCTACGTTAACATGATGCTCAGGGAATGAAGCTTTAACCTAATAAAATTCACCGCAGGGTATTATGATTATTGGTAGGTACTCTTAAAATTGAAGTCTGTAGCATACTTCTATACTTGTATGCTGCTCTACTGTGAACTGGTGGAGGCCTAATTTTGAAGTTCCATGGTTCACAGATAACTTTAAGACCTTCGCCATGTCTTCGAGAGCAATGACATTCCGAAAAACGAAAGCGTTTATACTTTTTTTTCAGTTAGAGATCCAGTAGAAATGGATCAGTTTTTAATGAAACCATACCGGACGTTATCGACGACAAAAGCACTCCAGTTCACAAGGAACCCCTTAATTAATGGGGCAACGTGTTAGAGTTAGTAAGTACATTCTACGTCTACATAACTACGAGGAGATAACTCCATGGCGAGGAGTGAACATAAAGTGCAAAAGCATAAAGTCATAGTGAGTCGCTAATGGAAAATAATTGAAGCATTTTGGTTGGAGCGCTTACGCATCTTAATGTTTAAATGAAGTGTAAATTAACTCGACAATTTTATAATACTTACATATGTAGTTTATTTTTATAAATTACCTTATAACATATAAGTCTATACTAATTGCTTGTTTTACATCGTTTGACTAATTTCAATGACTTTAATGTTTTGTAACTCTTGTTATTTTGCAGTTAATGTTGAATTATCTCTCACAATAGAAAATAATAAATGATTATTTATTAATTTTTAGTGTTAAAACTACTTTATCTAGTAGTGATCATGGTCCCTAAAATGACCGTGTGAGCCGTGTCCGCCATGGCCGTGTTGGTCACTGCCGTGACCGTACCCGCCATTTCCTAGGCCTCCGTGACCGAATCCGCTGTTTCCATGACTACCGTGGCTGAATTCGCTGCTTCCATGACTTTCGTGACTGAATTCGCTTTGTCCATGACCGCCGTGACTAAACCCGCCGCTTTCGTGGCCACCGCCGGATCCACCGTGTCCTCCGTGACTGCCACCATATTCTCCACTTCCGTGACTTTCACTAGATTCTCCACTATAGTGACTGCCACTGAATCCGCTGTGCCCACCGTGACCGCCGTGTTCGAACTCAACGCCACCGTGACCACTGCCAAAGCCGCCACCGTGACTGCCACCAGTGCGATATCCTGCAAATTATTGAGAACATATATACATGCATTTATTTTTTCAAACTAGTATGTAATTACTTATTTACTCTTACAAGATCAATAATTAACTAAATTTCTTGAATATAGGTCCGTTTGTGTTACAATATCAAAGCATGTTTAAAATAGGTTAAACAGTTATAGCATTGTTTTTTTATATTCGGTGTTAACGGATTCACTGTCAAGTAATAACTGTAAAGATTATGTAGAATTCTCTTGTAAAACATCCATCGATTAAAAAAAATCAAAGCGACCATCCGGTGCACATAGGGAGGCGCTTGAATCTCGTGGAAACGTACCTATGTAAGTCTTGCGGAATACGCAACCACAGCTAAGTGGTTCAAAACTCAGAAGAAAACGTCCGCACGGGGATTAAGTTCGAACCATCACAAGCTATAACTGAAGCACTGCTGGGTACGGGTCTATACTCGCTATGTGAGGAGTGATACTATAGTATGTCGTGTTGGCCATTTGCAGATTGGCTAACTTTACACACGTTTGAGTACATTAAGGAGAACGCGTTTCCATGTAATAAATATCTTCACGAGGATTTTTTTCACAGAAACAAGTAATAATTAATGTCTAATAGACACATAAATTTGGAAAATTTATATGTGCAGAACTCCTTGTCGAAGCCTTTGAGCAGTAGATCGATGTTCGAACCGTTTTACCACTGATTCTATCATTGAGCTAACCTGTAACTTTAATTTTTAAAAGTTAAGTGTTTATTTAAAATTTTATCAGTTGCGTCGTAGAGCAAGCACCGTACCACGGCACAGTTAAAATATTGTGAACGTTCGCACGTGAGATTGTGTTTCAACTGTTAAGTGTGCCCGCGCGTACTTGGACAGTGTGGAAGAATATGGCCTTAACTCAATCCATGCATTTAGGAGACTCGAATCCGCTGGAAAGATTACGATTGTGAATTTGATAATTTAATCAATAACTATTAAACTAGTATTGATTTAGTTTGAATTAATAATTTAATAACAATGAATTTCTGCAAAGTAACGCCTGATACTATTAATTATTTAATTATCAATGAGGTACATACCTGGAAGAATACTGGCCACAGTAAGAGCGACGAGCGCAACAAACACTAAAACCTGGAACAAATCAATATCAGTATGTTTTAATGCCTTATTATTAAAACAATAAACTATGGGAACATTTGATTTATTTTCTGTAACTATGTTATTATAATGAAATTATAGTTTTTAATTACATATATATTTTTTTAAACCAGAACAATAAATTTTCCTTGTGAAGACAATGTTTAAATGTTTAAATATAATCACATTTTATTTAATAAACAATTTAGCCAAGATTAACTGATTATTTAATATAAATATACTTTTAGATGCATCATTTAATACCCTATTGTTTACTTACCAAGATCTTAGCCATTATGTATTTTAGGTGCTGCTTAACAAGATGCTTGGCTATTAAAATACCAGCTCGAATTAATGTTCATTTTTAGTGTCCTCAGCTTTTATAGTTATGGGCAGTTGGAAAAATTTAAACTCATCCTGGCATCTCGTGATGAAATCAGTTTTCGTAGCTGACACACGTCGTAGCTACTATAGATCATAAGGTTTTTCTTGAGTGTCCTTATAGCAAAAACTTTCAAAATAATTCAAGACCCTGGAGATATGCGACATCGATACGATGAACATCATATGCCAATGTTATTATAAATGTGCCGGTCAGATGCTTCTGGAGACGATACTCCCATCGTGTTAACGCTTTCGTTTTATCGTCCTTTTATTAAAGTTTTTTTGTGAGTGTATTTTTGCATGGTAAGTATATTAGTTATGTATAAGTTTTTTTTTTATAAAATATCAAAGCATATATGTATAACATCGATTACGTACCTACCTAATTTCTTACTTTCTATAGCTCAGAGATAGATATTGATACAGTTTGACGAATGAAGGGTTCGTATTCCACCCAGAACTAATTGTTCCAGAACTTACATAATAGATAAATGTAAGATCTCGGATTTATTTGTTTATTACGGTTATTTGTGGGTGTATCATCTGTGTTGTCCGCATACAGGAATTTTTTGTGCTGATGTGTATGTTTGAGCCATTAATTTTTAAATATTTGTCTAACTAAAATCCATATATTATTTTATAAATTTTACAACTTGTTATTACAAAATTATAAACGATATGATATGATTTACTTAGGTTTTAAGTTTGACTGCCACATAAATAACATAAAAATCATATATTATATTAAGCTGAGGGACCGCAGACTGGTTATGTTAATATTTTTAGAATTTACCTACAATGTTGTTATTGAAAAGGTGAACTTAGTGTTTTAAAATCTTTATTAATGACTAGTGGCTCGCTCCGACTTCGTTTTTGTTTTGAACCTAAATATATACCTAAATATAAATTTATCATAGTTAATAAATTATATTGTAATAAAAGTCTACGTCCATCCGGAATATGTACCTTTAAAATTGTAAAATATTTTGTTTTGATAATTGTCATGGTACAGGAGATTACTTTTCGCTTTACACAAACTCACGAAATTCGCGTTTTATAATATTAGTCTGATTTCATTTGTTTTGTAATTACTCTGTATTGAAGCTTGAAAATGGATGTCAATTATTCTCGGAAATTTAACTGTACAAACTTATCATATGCATCATATAATTGAAATAAATCTGAAAGAACACTGCTACTTTGCAATTCTTGTGTAAATCATTATCTCATTCGCGATGATACTTTTTTAGGCTGGAAAGGTTCTTGATGTTAACAGCAACAATCTTGAAAAGTTTCGGTTGCTGTGTAAAGCCAGTGATCAAGACAGCTCTTCATTAGTAACGCGTCAGTGTTACCCATTGAGAAATAGTGTTAAAAATCAGCTATCGCCAACGTTATGCAACGGCGACAATGCCATTTGTCGCTTCCTTGATCGTGGGAAACGGAAACTTTGATTGCCTATTAATTTTCATGAATGCTTTGCAATGATGATGCACCTCGTATCTTGATTTTTATAAAATAAACTATAATTACTATATAGGAAATATTACAGAGGTGAACGTTCAAAGGCCGTTATGATTTTATTGTTATTAGTGAACGCCCAGTTGTCGACATTCGACCGTAACTCATTACTTTTCGGGCTTGAACGTTACTGAGGTTATTCGTAAAAGAAATTCTCTTATAATCTACGTAGATTACATTAATTTTTATAAATTTTGTTCTATTATGTCAGGTGCGGTGTGCGTGTATAAATAAGTCATTATCCATTAATTTTCCATCTATTTTAAAAATACGAACGATAGTCAGAATGACGTATTAGCTAAGTCATTATATAAAAAAACATCAACGAGATTCTTGACATTTCCTTAGGTTTATTTTTGCTATATTGGTCAGATTTCGCCAAATCTATATACTATATCTTGTCTACCTTTTTCTCATTATATAAAGTTATTAAGTACAAATACCTTACAGATAATTTCTTCTTTTGCGATAATTTGAACATAAACTAATACGTTTTTAATATACACAGATTGACATTATCCACTTTGGCATTTCACTAGGTTTTTTTTTAAAATTAAAAACTAAATTTTCTCTTAGATTTCAATGCAGAATTACTAACTCAATTAAAAATCATACGCTACAAATTAATTCCGCGAATATTTTTAACGTGAACAATGAACGTTTTATCCACCCTCGAGCCCAAGCCAACCTTCGCTGCTCGTGGTTTACCTTGTTGAACAGCGGACGAGGCTATAGCTATTTGAAGAATGATCCTTCCTGTTGGATGTCGCTGGGTTGTGTCTAACATAGTTTAATCCTGACGGTACTTGCATGTTGGTAGGGTATTTTGCTCGCCTGACTAGTTACCACCCTTCTTATAAAACCGACCATGGAATGTGTCATACGTATTTCGGTAAATAGTTAAATAGTAATAATAATAATGCGAGTCACCCGCTTTGTTTCTAATCGACACTGCGGCGATGATACCTTTGGCATTACTGATGTCTAAGGGTGACGATGACTACTTACCACCGGGTGGTGCGTCTGCTCGTTGGTTTTGACGGTAGTTTATAAAAAAAAATATCCATAATTTTAATATTGTTATTGCTTAAACTTTAGGTATTCGAAAATTATCAAACAAAAAAGAAAGAAAATCAGTTGACAAACAGAGAAGAAAAAGATATACTTAGTTTTCACTACATGCATAAATGATCTGATAGAATATATAGATGCTCTGTGATATGTTTTATTTAAATGAAGAAATTAAGTTTATTCTATTTTATTCTCTAATAACATAGATATAATAGATTTTAAGCGATCAAAGTTTTAATTTATAGTATAGTGACAGTATACGCAGGACAAATTTTTTATTACTAAACCATGTAGGACGGTATAAATATTACAATATATTTTGCACTTTAGGTACGGACTACATGGGTACATAGTACGGTAATTGTACATGTAGTAGATGCTTTTAAATCGACTTTGTAATATTTAAAAATTGTCGAATAATCATTAGAAATTAGTCTTAAATTTTGTCATGTCTTAAATGTCATCAGTTTTAAATTTTATATTAATGAAATGAATTCTTTTATTATTTATTAAACCAAAGTTTTTTCATTGTTTCAATGACCGATACACTATGATCCAGTTGATTGTCGTAAATAAATTACAAAATTGTTAATTATTTCCATTGATAATTTCATTATAAATATGGAAGTTTAAACTAATTTAGTAAACCATTTAGTTTATAATTAGTTTTGACAACATACTACATACAAATTATTGACTATTTTTAATTTTAAGGAGAACTTGTATCGAAGAGATGTATACCACAATATTGGAGCAATTACCTTATTTTGAGACCTTGAAAGGCAAATAATAAGAAACCAACAGGACAATGTTAACAAAAATCACCAACATCCAATTCTCTTGCAATATAATTATTATACAAATCTACTCTAAATCAGAGTAAGGAAAAACTTATTTTATTTAAGTTACACACTGGAATTATTTTAAAATGTACGAATTACTTAGTAATTATTTAGATATACATTTGTATAAATAACTTACGAGTACAAACGATATGATTACAAGTACGAGTACAACGAGATGGACCGACGATCTGGTGAAGGTCGCGGGTAGCCACTGGCTGAGGGCAGCGCAGGACTGATCGTTGTGGAGATCCTTGGGGGAGACCTATACCCAGCAGTGGGCGTTGTCCGGCTGAGATGACGATGACATATCTATACTAATAATTAAATTCAAACTGATCGCTTTCTGTACATGAACGATATATGAGAAAAACATTATTACGGGCCTTTATTAACGCAATAGAACCCAAAACAATAGTTATTAGAATTTTTGTCTGTTTGTCTGTGCGGTTGTTCCCGCTAATCTGCGAAACAGCTTAACCGATTTCGTTCTGGTTTTCACTAATGTATTGCAGTAAGCGTCATTTAATACTTAAAGTTTGCATTTTTCATTTGCAAAATTTAATTGCAATCCGTCCATAAATAAAAGTTATAAATTAATATTGTAATTTGTAATTCATAGAAAGAGAAAAACCCAGGAAAATACAGATGGTATTTTAAGCGTGAGGTCGTTTTTCCGAAGCGAAGCGAGGACATTTGCTAGTATAATTAATATTTTGAATAACTTTTAAGCTTATTGTATCCTTTTGTACTGAGGCAAAGGCGTAAAAATGTTTTGGATATCAAATAAAACAATTGATTTCATAGCATACACTTAGTGTTTGCGAAGGGAATATCTGCTCTATGGCATGTACCTTTTATTTTATCAATATATTTGTCATAGTATACGGAATATTTTCAAAGGATTTTAATAATTCTTGGTCATTCATTATGTAAACTGGTATTAATTGCATCCGAAAAATCTAATTTTTTTATTATGCACCACTAAATAGAACAATATCAAATTAAATGGATGGTAAAATTACGTTTTTCCTTTGTTTCCTTGTTTTTGAGTATACTATGGTACAGGTATATTTGCATACTTTTTGCAACATCTTTAAAACTGAATATTTAATATCGCTGCAGCGGTTGGTGTTATTCAAGTAATGATAAAATTATTCAAGGTTATATATATATATATGTATATATATATTCAAGGTTATATATATATATATATGTATATATATATTCAAGGTTTTATATATATATATATATATATATTCAAGGTTATATATATATAGTATATTACTACTAGACATCTACAGCAGGATGTCACAGACGGGTTTCCGACCAAGAACTTGCTTCTTAACCGACTCTCAAACATAGCGACCGAACTAAGAATAAAGTAAAATATGTAAAGGTATGTATAAAATGATAAAGTATATATCATTTTATACATACCTTTATACACACACACACATATAAATATATTACGTGTAATATATGGACTAAGTCACGGTCAAGTCCTAAAAATAATTAGTAATAATACTAATGAGACCACTTCTTCGTATCCTTTGCGCCGCTTCGTCTTATAGTACTATCCTTAGGATATGTATAGTATGGGTAATAAGAGCCTGTTTTTCTATTGAAAACGAGATACGGGGGCACGTTATTGTAATGACCGAGATCCGACTTTGACCAGTTTCTTCGATATGCGCTTCTCGTCGTCCTTGCTGGTGTCAATTTATTTCTACCAGTATCATTCAAGTTTATGGTCTTTTCCGTATTCTCTTTACCTAAGGTTGTTTGTACATAATTGTTTGGTTCGAAATCCTTGTTACAAGCCAACACGAAGTTCAGTATGATCGAAGATAGAATTATCTGAAACCAAAGTTATATATGTACGACTTACTTACATTTGAGATACATATATGAAATAACGGACCTGGTATTAGAACCACTTGCGTGTCTGTCTGACAAACATGGTGTCTATGAATCTACTGGATGGTAAAATATATAAAGTTTGGTCCCCGCGTTCGTCGGTGATGCCTTTGGTGTTCTGGATGTACATGGAAGGCGGTTACCGATTACCATCAAATGACCAGTCCGCTCATTTTACGGCTATTTACATAAAAAATATGATTTTATAGATTGACTTTAAGTGGTAAACATGAAATGAATGAAAAAGACAAAATTCGCTACTCCTCCTTCCTTTCACGGTATTTACTAAAATTTTGGTAAACAGGTAATAGATTATACATATATATATATAGGTATAGGTCATAGATTATAGGAAAATGTATATGAAAATCTTGTCCATGACCACAAAGGACGACAACAAAGAATGAACAATTTATATTCCTGAGACATTTTATGGCACATTTAGACTATAGAGCCAAATCATATGCAAGTTCGATTCGTACTTAACTGGTTTTTTTTACTTTTATTATAGTACACAGTACATTAATAACACCAGAGGACCGAGAAAGATACAATTTGCGCCCTCATAAAGTTTTAGTTGAACTAAGTACTCACAAAAAAAAAAATTAAACAATGTAACAACAATGATAACTTTTCTCATATAGTATGTAATAAAACGGTGACCACTTAACATCAGGTGGCTCGTTTCTCGCCTATTAACACAAAAAAGTAGAATACCTTAAAACAGTACAAAAACATAATTTTTCTAATAGTAGTTAAAGATTATATTATAATTATTTTGCAATTAGCGTCGAATATTTTGCGTGTACCAATGTCCTTAATACATAGGTTCTTCTATATTAACTTACATAACCTTTTTGTTTTTCAGATAAAAAATGGTTTAGGAGAAAAATGTTTAATTTGAATAATTATTTTACTAATATTAATATATGTATCGTAATTTAAATTAGTTGATGCCCTGAACTCGCTTAATGAAGGCCCTGAATATGTTATTACGAGTTTCAAAGTTTCGTAATATTTTTTAATGTTTTGAATAGATTACATAGAATAACCGGTCATGTTAAATTTCTGCGTGCTGCGCTCATAATTATTATTTACTTCCAGCATATGCACTCACTGCTGTCAACTCAACTGGTTGCGCGAGCAATTAATGAGCTAAGTAACTAGTACATTTGCATTCGCTAATACGATTATCTAACACTACTTAGAGATGTTACAATAGCTACTTGTATATGTCAAAGGTAAAAAACTATATACTATTTATTTATTTATAACTATATACTTTGCAAGTTGCAATAAGCGATTCACATTCGACGTTCCTTCATGGAATGTTATGAGTTCTTTTACAATATATAAAATGTATTATTGCTCACTCACCCTCAATATAAACAGTCTTATGGCTTCCATTTTCGTATGATAACTTTCAAAAAACACAACAGTCTGAGGCAGTTCAATCAAATGTATGGGTACAGTGAAACTTCCTTGAACTTGAATTTGTATTTATATCTGTACTATAAAACTTGACCCCCTTCGCAAGAACACAATATGAATTGAGCGGCTCCGATTAACTTTTCACAAATATTTATTCCCACAGAACCAATGTATAATAACAGTAAATAATAAATAAACGTTCACACACTCACACCCCCGCACTAGGATTCTCTGTATTGCGAGTGGCGTGGACGTACACAAATATGACATTACAAACACCCATGATCCGAGAACAAACACTTACCTGTCACATAAATGTTTGCCCCGGCCGGGAATCGAACCCAAATGTCACAGTCACTACCAGTCACTACCAACTGGGCTATGGAGTCGTCACTTGTATTGTTTATTTGTATTTTTGAAGGACGAATATTCCTACGAATATGTCTACATTATGCTATTGCATTACCATTATAATAAAATTATTGTGTTATTTTCGGATGTTCAAATCTGACTTATTGCCGTCTGGCTGATATAAATATCGAGGGCTTCTCAGAGATCTTAAATTATTTTCTCAATAATCCAGAAAGTAATCGATGCCTCTTTTTCTCGCTAATTTTGTGCTACTTTGTTGCTTTGTTGTTAATGCCAACCATTAAGTGTAACGAGGTATTATTTATTTTATTTAAAACCTTATGCCTTTTCTTCTTTTATTTTATAGTTAATTAGCTAGATAGCATTAAAATGCAAATTACGCATTCACTTGTTTATATGTATATACATAATGTATTTATTTACGGATCAAGTATCAAGGATTTTCCTTTGAATTTACCTGTTTTGTTTGTCCTGCTTTTTGTAATAAAACAAAAGTGACCAAACTTGTTGCGAATTATTAATTGCCAGGCAAATAATGACCGTCACTGTTTTATGCTTTCCTAGTATAATTTCGACATCATTATGTTTAAAGACATTAAAATAGTTATGGTTTGTCATATGCAATAGATTGCTTATTAGTATAATATTTAACACCAGTCTCGTAGTAAAACAACAGTAAAATTATCAAGTAATTCTGATTTCCTTTTTATCTTTTCTCATTACAATGCATCTTTTTTTGTTTTCCCTGTTACCTATCCGCTTCGCTGAAATAAATTATGGTTTTTGTTCTAGCTCATTTATAAAAAGTATTCCATTGTCCTGTTCCATAACATAATTGACTTTTATACCTACTAGTACCATCGCATGCGTATATATTACGGACTCAAAACTCCGTCATTTATTACTCAATTTAGAAAATCTTTTTTGTTCTCTCTTACTACTTTTCTCTCTCTACTTGTCGTTTAGTCCCACTTAAATTTGAAGAACAAATACCAACCTTGAAGGGGAAAATTGGAGATGAAATCAAAAATTCACCTTCTGTGTGATGTGCTTCTCAAGGGTTACCTTTATTTTGGTGAATAAGAAGTATTTCTAATAGTACTTAAGGTTTGTTCGTGATAAAAGTATTCTATAGGCACTCTATAGAAATTTTAGTGTGCTTACACATCTCTACACATTCTTGTGCTAACTTTGTAGAATGAAACAATTAGCGTACATTTGAGCACCGTGCCGTATGATTTCAACGGTGTGACACTAACATAATTCTGTTAAGCCGGTCAAGGCACAGTCGGACTCGCATGAGTATTGTTTTGTTCTGCAAGTTACATAAAATGTCGCATTTTTTGCAATTAAAAGCTCCATCCAGCGTTGACCTTAGGCTAGGGCGAGTGGAGCGGTTACTCTAGGCGCCAGGTAGCAAGGGGTGCCAAAAACGCAAATGCGAAAAACAATGTTAGTGCAAGTATTAACAGTGCTCTACACGAAGAATAAAAAGCGTCGCTGAAACTTTACATCTAAAAGAAAAATTAATCCACGATAAATTTCAACATCGTATACATATGTCTAACACACACAAAAACAGTGTACAATAATATATCCAGATACACGTATATTGTACAGTAAGCAGATGAATAAGTTAAAGACTAAGAAGCGAAAAGGTAACGCATTAAAATTATAAGAAAAAAAATATTAGGATAATTCGATTCGTACAAGGGGATTTCCTTTATGTTATTTAACATAATCTGTTAAAGTAGAATACTCAGAATCAATACTTTAAAAAATATTTAAATTTTCCGCTTAAGTTTCAATGAAGATACTTTAATACTCAGTGGGGCCTTAATTAATATTTAGGTATACCTGATTCATCTCCATCACGCTGTCGCAGTGCCATATATCAAGTTTTTTTTATGTAGCTAATGGATAAATGAACAGTCGAGCCTCTTAATGGTAAGTGGTTAACATAACTCATGGACATCAATAGCAAATGCATCACCGACGCGTTGCCGAACAAAAACGAAGCCGGGGACCTGCATTATTGTTGGCTCTCCACCACTGCAAGCGAAACACGTAAGAAACATTTCTTATTTCTTTCTTGAGTGGTAGCTAGCTAGGCCGACATTCCGAGGCCGACATCCAGGCCGAGGCCTATTTAAGTACCATCTACATCAAATTGAGATCAAGATCAAGTGTCCGAAGGTCTTTGGCTTAACGACTGCTATCTAACGATATCAATGGAGAGCTGTTAGTAGTCTTAACCCACCGAAGCACGGAAACAACTAAAAAAATTTACCTATTATGATAAATTTTTATGAGACAATTGCACTAGGTATCAAAACTGTTGTGTAAAAATCTACTTTAAGATCGGATAATAAAGTTTAGATAGATTAATTAAAAAATATATCCGTATATGTAACTATTTATACGACTCTTTTGGCCAAGGGGGATCTCCCGCGTGGTTAAGTGATTAATGGCCACTAGGATAAAACCATTAGGCGTTACGTCAATTTGGGTTCTCTCAATATACGCTAATATAGCGTGCATTATAACTTTCGAATGAATGTTAAGAGCTTTGAAGAAATTTATTGTAAACAGAACATTTAAAGTGTAACGAACTACACATCTGTTACACAGCGATATATTACTTGTTATAGTGTAGATTCACTGTTGATTTCGTCATAGGTTGACAGGGTTCAACAACTGTACAGCAGATCACCTTTCCAATTGTCGACCGTCTCATTCATATACTATATTATTATTTATTTATTCATTTTTTCAAACCGTTTGACTTTGATTAAGCTGTGGTATTGAGCTTTTTACAATGAATTTAGCTATTTACATCAGCCTTTGGTTAAAATGTTGTACCAGGAGGTTAGCTTGGACACAAGATAATTGGAGTCTGATTCCTCCAAATCTAGTCGGGGCTAGTAGCAGATGCGTTGCCTTACGTCATAACTGAGATGAAACACTTACACATTTATAGGCCTTAAAGTTTACTGGTCCCGTTAAAGATGAATTTGATTTTACTACGAAACCTTACATTGAACGTGGTCTGATCAACTATCTAGCTAAAGAATACAACATGGTAGCATTCCAACTGATGATATTTCAACTTATTAATGGTCTTGCTCGTGATTACTTTTAATGGCTTCACTTCCACATTATTAAGCGTTATGCAATTTGACCAAATTGTCTCAAAACTATATAAATGTCAACGATAGTTATGTTTTACACTTAGTTTGTACTAGTTAGTAAAATGGAAATTAAAGTTTTTATTATCTCGGTGAGTAGCACGCTTTTTTATTATTGATGGAATTTAAAGTGAAATATTTAATTATGTTATAGATTATTGCGTGGTTGTAATAACCGTTACGCTGTAACGTTTTTCTAGGCTTTATTGTGGTTCTATACTCTTCTATAATAATGTAAGGGGTATACATAATATAAATCGGAATTTTTTAATGGTGATTTTTTTTATTGTGTTGTTTAAAAGAAAAATGAATATTGATTAAGTGTTTAATATTATTATGGGTATGATAATTATAATATTATAATTTAAAGTTTATTAATTTAAAGTTGCATGTGATTAAATATTTAAATAAATAAAGGACATGAGCATCAGGCGAATAAATTAAAAAAGCCAAAATGCTAGTCCCATATTCTTAATAGCTTAAAGAGAATGCGATAAATAAATAATGCATTTTTTTGTATTGTTTTTTCGCACTGATAAAAGTCTGGTTTCAATTTGTGACTACTGGACTATCACCCTAGTTACAATATTATCTGCAAATTCACAATTTCAAGAGATATTGTATCATCCCTGGGCCAGGTTTCCACTCACATTGAGAGAGGTTAAAACCATATTCAGTCACGCTCACCAATTTGTTCCAGTGTTTGCAGATTTGACATAACTTGTAGAACATTATGAAAAAACCTCAAGAGGGAACCTGCATAGGTTTACTCACGATTTTGTCCTTCACCGCAGCGAGTGATAATTAAATTGTAATAACCCACGTCCATACCACGTTGTACACACCGGTTCTCATGCGATCACCGAAGATGCAACTAAATACTTACTACTTACTTACTTTACATAATACACTTTACTTTACTTGAATATTATAAAACAATTAAGTAATCTATGGTCTAGTGGTTTCTATTGCGGTTTCTTATCTATTAAAATAAATTAAAAGCTTATCCACATCACGGGGGCTGCGAGATAGAGAGCCATGGCGAAACCCACGTCTATCGTTCAGAGACTTATGGTTGTAATGATAAGTGATGAATATTTAATCCGATTTATATTTCTTCGTCAGCTCGCGTGCTTGTCATGTCTGGTTCCTCCCGCCCTTGGTAACGCGATAATGGTTAAGGCTTTAGCCGGAGGCGCTGCAAAGGGCGCTGTAGTAGCGGGACTAAAAGGAGCTCCTATCGGCGTAGGACTTGGTGTAGCAGCTAAAGGTGCTCTGGCGTTTCTTACCAAAAAAGCGTTGCTCGGTATCTTGCTAAAAGCCGGTGCTATAAAAGGTAAGTTTAAGTTAATTGGTGCTTTCCGCAATATATCGCAGTATACTGCAATCTTCTTGTTTCTCCCTATCGATTGATGTGTAATTGAGTTCCAAGGATTTATCGAAAAATTCGGATCTAATAAATTGTAGGCAAATAGCAGAGTGTAAAACATTTTTAATAGAATTTTATTATCAAAGTTTTTCCTTGTACTTTATCTTTAAAGCGTCTTACTCATTTTTCAAATAGGTTAGTCTATATTACCATCACTTATTTCTTTGAAAATCGAGATTGTGGTAGTTGGCATACGAGTGTTTTTTTCAAAACTGCCTGCATTGAACAGTGCAGTGAATGTGCTATAATTAAAACAATAATTTATACACCAAAGTCAATAAAAATTGGATACAGTGATGTAATATTTACTTGTTTATATAATTAGTATATAAAAATATTTGTTATCCGTAGGAGGAGCTGTAGTAGCGAAGAAGGCAGCAATCAAAGGTGTTGGGGCTATAGCTTTGAAAGGCTTGAAAGGCGCAATGTTAGAAAATGAAAGAAACTCTTCACCCACCGATAGTTCTGAGTCCGAAGATGGAACTACCGTAAGTACATTTGTTTTTTTTTATATTATCATTTAATTTGATAAATAATAGATAAGATAAGCGATCCGATCGTTAAGGCTTCGTCACACAGCGTTAAAGCTATACAGCGAGGTATTGTTGCCAGCATC
This sequence comes from Megathymus violae, assembly GCA_003671415.1. NCBI lineage: Eukaryota > Metazoa > Arthropoda > Insecta > Lepidoptera > Hesperiidae > Megathymus > Megathymus violae. Next base: position 1,492,449 of record PDGT01000032.1, read on the forward strand.
TTACGTACTTTACCTCAGGGCCTTAGTTTTATATATATATGTCGGAGATGGTCATTAGTATAGACGTGAAACGAAACTCAGCACAATATCCGAGTGATGACAGCACTGCCGCGATGACATCGATACTCGACTAACATCGTTCTACAACAGAGCCTAGCTAGTGGAGTGACGCCGGATGATGCCACAGTTTACATTCTGCGCTCAAAGTGATCGGTTCCTCCGCAATGGGAACTGTTACTGGTTTCGTTTGCCCGGTGTGAAGTGTTTGTGAACAATTAATTAAAAGTGTTAAACGATTATACGCCCACGCTATGTTCGACAATGCTGCTAAAACTACTGGCATCACCAACATATATATATACTTTAAATTTATTTTTAGCCTAAAAATTAATTTAGAAATAAGCTTATTAAAACGTAATTTCATTATTTACTTTCAATTAGAAATTTAGTTAACTAATTACTGTAATTTATAGATAGTTATGACGATTGACGGTCGGAGGGAATGATGGAAGGATGGATGGATCAGTCTTAAATTTAAGTGTAGCATTACTAACAAGAAAGTATTTCAGTTTCTTATAACATTATTAGTCAAGGATTCACGTACGTCCAACAACATTCGATGTACGCATTTGGTCCCGTTTCAGTTTTAATATTACTATAATTTCATAAATTATATGCTTCGTTTCTTACTAGTAGTAACTCCATGTACTTCAGACTTTATTGTGACGACATTTAGGCTTATAATATGAAATGTGTTATTTGCAGACTCCTAGGACAGCTTTAAGGGAATTATTATCTGGTACCGCGAGAGCAATGCAGTCCACATTGCGACTGGGGCAAGCTGCCGCACAGAAATCACGTGCTATATACAGGTATTGAACAGACGTATGTCATATTGATACCTCGATACATGATATTGGAATTGCTCCTATTAGTTTACTTCTGTAGTGCTCAAAACTAACATTGAAGTCGAAACGGTGACAGCATTAAATATATAACTGATAATTTAAGTCCTTAGAGATCTCACCTCATGGTGCTTCATTAAATAATCACACAGTAAAACCAATTTATAAACCACTGCCGAGATCTATATAGCATTCCTTAGTCGATTAAAAACTTGACTTTTCTGTCATTTAAATATGACATTACTTTGATAGGGCTGTCACATTATACGAAATATAATAAACGTACACACACTCACACTCCAGCACGAGGATTCCCAGTATTGCAGGTGGATATGGTTATGTGGGTATGGACATATACAAACAAGACATCACAAACACCCACGACCTGATACCAAACAATTATCTGTCACAGAAATATCTACTCCTGTTTTGTTTTGATTTATAATCTATGAGGCTTCCATGTTTAAGAGTCGTACTATGATAAAAGTTCCAAGTAAATCGGAATAAGTGTGAGATAAAAATGAATATCAATTGTTTCGGGTACTATGTGTAAACACTAGAAAGGATTGCAAGTTAGTGAACAAGATATATAATAAAATTAGTATATACTTAACAGTTTATTCTTTTTCAGGATTTTATCTGCAGTACCTCGAATGCTTGATCCCACATTGAGTGACTAGGTGATTGAAGAAGATAGCTTTTGTAATACTAATTTTAAATTAAAAATAAATTTTGAGTTTTAAGTATATACTGCTTGTTTTACATAATTGTTAGTAATATTTCCCTAGGAACAGCATTGCGACTTTCGAATATCGATGTGAACCAAGGAATAGGTGTAGGTACTAGTTTATGGCGATATTATTATATATAATAAAACTAAATTGATAAAATGGGCGTGCCGATAAAACTTAAAAAGGAGTCCCGACACGATAAAGGGACTTATATAGTTTGATAGCCCTTTATCCCCCCTCGAACGAGAAAGTTCCCGTTTTAACCTAAAGGGCGTGTTTTTAAAGATATAATGTCTTTTCCAACCCTTCAGTAGTGGCGCCATCTGTTGTAAAGTAGTGTATTGGCGCCATTTGTTGTCGAATAGTGTAGTGGTGCCATCTGTTGTCGATTATTTGAACATTTTAGGTGTGAGAAGACAAAATTTATCCAAATATTATTCAGAACTATACCAACGTAGAGTGGTTATTTCAAAGAGCAATTTTGGCCACTAAAAATAATATTGTTGCCGATATCAATTTTAATATTTTAAAGAAAATACCTGGTGAAGAGAAAATATATAAATCGATCGACACGATGGTATCCATTGAAGAAAGTGTCAACTTCCCTAATGAATTTCTAAACTCTTTACAAGTACCAGGAATGCCATTACACCACTGCCTTCGTCTGAAAATTGGATCTCCAATCATACTATTCAGAAATCTCAACTCCCCAAAACTATGTAATGGAACGAGGATGATCGTAAAACAGCTATCGAATAATATCATTGAAGCTGAACTTATTTCTGGAAAGAACAAAGGACACACAGTATTTATACCTAGAATACCACTGATCTCTTCTGAATTGCCATTTCAATTTAAAAGATTGCAGTTTCCAATTAAATTGGCCTTTAGTTTTACAATTAACAAAGCGCAAGGACAAACTCTAAAATATTGTGGCATCAACCTCAAAGAATCCTGCTTCTCTCACGGTCAGCTATATGTAGCTTGCTCAAGAGTAGGAAATTCGAAAAATTTATATATATATATATACCCCGGACAATAAAATGAAAAATGTTGTTTACAAACAAGCAGTGTAAATAATGAGAAAATGTTTTCAATAAAATTTTTAACTTTTTACGTCATAGTTTATTTTTTTATTTCAACTACCACGTAATCTCATATCAACTCCCGAGCGAAGCCGGGTATCATAGCTAGTATATATATAATATGGTGACATTGACAGTGTTTTCTTAGCGAAGTCGTGTTAACAGTATTTTGTGCCCAAAAACCGTCGACAAGTCTTAATTGAGACCAACAAGAAATTCCGAAGTACGGAACACAGTTATGACAATATGACAATATAGAATGTTGTCTAATTTGTCGATCGCTACCATCGTAAGAAGTTGGTCTGGGCGCTTCAACTTTGTAACATTGGATTCGTGTTAATGAGATGTTAATGGAATTCAGCGGGCTCCACTACGAGTACCAGTCGAACAGCTTCACTACATACGTATTTTGTCTTTGCTGCCATTTCTAATGTGTTAGTAACACATTTTCCGCTTCAACTACTTTTATATGTATGGAAAAACTGTCACTTGTTTTTGTTAAGATTTTTGGTCTATTGCGTATGGTTTCCAGTCTAGTTGTACTGCACTATGCAGGACACGGGTCTAATTGACTGATGTACCATAAGAAATCTGATATCATTGGACTATTGCAGTTCTTTAAGCCTGAACCGAGTTTCAGTCTAACTCTCGACAATGCCCGAAATTTCTTAACATGATCCGAATGGCACAAACTGTCGAGCTCTGGGTGGTTTATGAGGCGTCGGCGCTTCTATTTATTTGTTAGTTGAACTATTTGAACTATTCAATATTTATTTAAGAATATTGTATATTCAATTATACTTAAAGGGAGAACTGCACAGAATACACCTTATTCATGATCAAATTCAGCTTTAATAACAGTAGCATACTCATATATACTTTATAAGATGTGGGATCACAGATTGCCATCTTCTTTGATTTGCCATGTATAAAACAATTTCTTGTCACATATAAAATTATCAAATATTCTCCGATACACCATGAAAATAAAGAAGTTTACCCGTATATAAGGGCCAGTAAATATCTTAACATTATTAATTTAATTGAGAAAAATTACCATTTAATATAGTCGACACATTTGTAAATTTTTGCTAATAATTAAAAAACAATAACAAGTTTTTCTAAATAAAATTATATTGAATAATCTCAACATGTATATAAAATTGTATCCCCACTTTTATTACATGAATATTTTAATAGAGTTACAGTCGTATGGCCTACTTTCTTTAATGTCATCTACGGAAAATAATACAAAAAAATAATAAATTAATTACAAATTAACACATTACTATTAATGATTAAACAGTCATAATTTTAATTATGAGTTAGGTGAAGTGTGTTTTGCCGCACCGGTGCAACGTGTACAATAGAGTTCAACGCGTCACGCTCCACTAGCGTTCTATTTAAATGAGTCGAGTAAAGCGCGACATTTATACTTAGATACGAATCATGTGTACTATGTACTGTGACGAATGAATTGGATATGAATCGAAGACTAGGAAACTGCAGTATAAATCTGTATCGCCATCTGTAATGGGCTCACGGATCTAGGAATTCTTCTTGAAATGAGAGAGATTACGAAAAAATTAACCACATTGGTACACGTACACACACTTTACACGGTTTTGAAAATATTAAGAAACTTTGTATGAATACCGGCTTCATTCCATCAGCAGCGCACTATAGTCTCTTGCTTTCTGTCCTGTCTGGTCTCTCCTTGTCCTCGGGGAGTACTTGCGGCGTACTGTAATTAATTAATTTAGAGTGAATCAGTGGAATTAAGTGTTTATTACGCCCAATGGCCTTCAAGGCTTTGCGTGCCTTCCGAAGCACAGAGGCGCTTAACAAATGATAGTTCTAGCCGTAATTTATTCAACAACCGACTGCGCTAATACTTAATTATTATTATTGATCAATTTGTAAAATCGATTTCATCAAACCAACGAACAACAATAAATTTGTGAATAGTAAATGACATGCAATGTGTGACTGCTAGTTTTTATGCATTGGTTTTACAATTTTTTAAATTACGTATACTAGTGCATAATGAAGTAGGTACTTGTGGCAATCAGCTACCGATCATCTAGATATTTAAAACGCTGTTTTATTTCTTTATAGAAAATATTTTTGAACAATTTATCCGATGAAGTGACCGCAGTTGAATGAATTAGTTGTATTGAAACTAATCAAATTTGATGAAAACTTAAAGCGACAATGTAGTTTTTATTTATATCTGCATGCGCTTCGCGGGATATATACTCTTACTGGCTGACATTACGAACGATTAATTGAACTTATGGTGTAGAATAAGAAATATTTGCGTAGTTTAAAGGAACCAAGTGCAGTAGCAGATAGAGTTTGTTTTTTTATGTAATTACTTGACAAAGGAGCAGATGTGTTATCTGTTGGTAAGTGGTCACCGTCGCTCATGGACATCTATAACTGTAATTTTAGAAGGAGGGTGTCAGACCACGCGGCCAAAATATCATACCACCATTCAAGTACCGTCGGAATTAAATTTGGTGTTATGGAGCGCAAAGCGATTTCCAAAAGGATGCACTTAGCCTCGACCGCAGGGTCCACTACGAGCAGAAAAGGTTCGCTTCGACTCTAGGATGGATGGAGCTCCTAACACCCTAACCTAACCCTAACATTAAAATACGTTGTGGACAATAAAAAATGTACCGTGTTTCTAATTTGTTCATTTATTAGTGATGAAGTGATTGGTTTACAATGTTTTTGGATTTATAATGTTATATTATTTCACGACGTCATTGCTGAAGGCATCCAAGTAATTTCTAAGTAATAAAGCATTTGCATGTTAACGTGAGTTAATCGGTTATCAAACAAACAAGTTATTTGCCCATCCACCGTCTATTGGCTAAAGTCACATCCTGATCTATGTTTTTCGTCTTTCCTACGGAAAGATGCAATTACAGTTCAAGGAAGCGCGTTCACATCCGACGTCCCAAATCGATTTCTGTTTGGTTTATTCATAGCAATCCTGTGCGCGTGTAGATTTGTTTATTGTTCATTTGTTTTTACCGAACTAGATAATGATATTCAAATAGGGCGGCATCGAACGTCTGTTTAGCATTGTTAATTTGATGTTAATAATTTTTGGTGCAGTATAAAAGTGCAAGCAAGTCGTTGAAGGAATTATACTGAACAAACGGCTCGATTGGGTGGTGCATTGTAACAAAATAACCAATAAAACAAAACAATGTCTCGACTTACGGTAAGAAATAAATATTTGTTAACGGATTCTTTTAGTGTTAAAATAAAAATACTTACATGATTACGGGTTTTTTACAGATTTTGTTTGTCATCGCCATGGCGTATGAAGTACTCGGTGCGGGTTAGTGTTTAGTAGTGAAATATTTCTCATTTATTTTATGTAAATGACGAATACCAACACATAATACTTTCGTTAATAAGCCTTTTTAAGATTCAAACTTTTCCAAAATATATTATATAATTGTTTTTTTCTTTTAAGTTTGAACTTCTACTGCTTATTTTCAGGAGTTAATAAAGTATCTGTGGCAAAGGACTCCAAGGCTGAACAGTCCGGTATCTACTCATCCGTAATTGCCGCCGGACCAGCTGGATACGGCGGTCTCGGTGGAGCTGGCATTGGAGCCGGTGGTCTCGGTGGTCTTGGTGGTCTCGGTGCCGGTGGTCTCGGAGGAGTCGTGGTCGCAGGGGGACCCTCTATCGGCAGCGGTGCGGCTATCAACAGCGCTGGCGCAGCTGGAGCTGCTCAGTTGTCTGCTATCCAAAACGCTCAAGCCGTACATGTCGCCAACATTGGCAACGCTGCCGCCGCCGCTATCCAGGGAGCGCGGGTAACCGAAGTAAACGCCAGAGCCGGACAGGCCAACGCCATCTCTAATGCACAAGCCCTGGACGCCGCACGCGTCGCCAATATTCAGCGGGCCCAGGCTGCCGCATGGGAGAACGCGAGAGCCGCTGAAGCAGCGAGACGTGCAGCTGCCGCCAGCGCTGCGGAGGTAGGCCGTGCCGTGGAAGCTGAACGTGTCGCCAACGCCGCACGAGTTCAAGCCGTCGCCATCGCCAACACGCGTGCTTTGGAGGCAGCGCGCATCGCCAACGCGGCTCGTGCACAGGCCGCGGCAGTTGCGGCCAGCGCGGCTCAGGCCGCTGGAGTAGCGGAGGCGGTCGCCAGAAATGCTCAGGAAGGCGCACTGCTGCTCGGCGGGGGTGGTTTGATCGGCGGTGGTGGTCTGATCGGTGGCGGCGCGGTGATAGGACCCGTGGCAGTGGCAGGTCCTGGACTCTACGGTGGTGGCCTCGGACTCGGTGGTCTCGGCGGTCTCGGTGGTCTCGGCTATGGATACGGCTACGGGTACGGCAAGGGCCACTAATTTAAATTAGTGATCAGACAGAATATCCTCAAAAGAAAATAATATTTTCTACATCCATTTCTTTACTTTCCATAGAAATGGTTAGCGGCAGATTATTAAATAAGTAACTAACAGATCGTGTACATATGCAATTTTCGTAGATCAATAAACATACCTAAGGGCATCCTTACGAGCATATTTCTATTATTTAATTAAATTCCTCCTCCATACCCTGGGTAAAGTAATTATACAACATGATTAAGTAATATACAGAACGGCAAAAATGTACATATTTATTATTAAGTACATACACACATCATGCTGCAGGATATTGGCTATTAATAATATACATATCTTGCAATGATTGCCGTGTTTCTCAATCGACACGTTATTACACAACTATGTAGTTATTAACTCTGTGTTACTCATTATAGCAGTATGTTCGAATGTACTGCAGAGTAATTAATTTTAACAATGCACTACGGTATATACCCTCCCAAATACAAAAGTATTCAATCTAGCTGTATAATAGTTACTGATGTATAAGGTTGATGTCACTAGACTCCAGCATCGTTAGACTGATCGTCATGAAAGTTCCCAAATGATTTTTCCATGGAGGAAGTTTATAAGCCGTAATAGTAAATATACGAAGATAACTCCCGGCGGGTGTTGATATTCATCTATACTAATACATAAAATTGGAGTGTCTCCTTGTTATATTAAAATAACCGCTTTTTACTACATGTATAATATGAATGTAATATACGGTACATATACCAAAATATTTTTTTTTTTTAATTTTTGTCTGTCTATCTGTCTGTTTGTTCCGGCTAATCTCTGAAACGGCTGGACCGATTTTGACGGGACTTTCACTGGCAGGTAGCTAATGTAATAAGGAGTAACTTAGGCTACTGTAAGATACATAATTTGACTCGATAAAAAATCTTGGTATATAGTTTAACGAAAATTATAATTCCAGGAATGCATAAGGAATTGAAAATTGCTCATTGATGTATCAATGTTTGGCGATTTCTATAACATTAACTGTTTGATATTCTCTATTTCTTTTATATTAATTAGTTTTATAGCAATATTATAGGCGAAGCTACACGTAATTATTTATCTAGATATATATATATATAACGGCGCGTAACATTATTAAGTAATGAAAGTCAGTTAATTTTTGAGAATTATAGTTTAATTTGTTATTTTTCAGTTGTTGGTATTATTCAGTTATTTTTTTTAACAATTAATTTCATTAAAGAGCGGGTAACACCGAATGGGGTTGCGTTTGTCATGGCGGCGGGATGTCAGACTGTCTTTTCATTCGCAAACCCATTGGCTCTAAAATTTTAATTATTATTTGTAATCCCTAATTGTTTAAGAGTTTGTATAATTAAAATAGTGAAAAGTCTTACGCTAT
>PDGT01000032.1:1501056-1589741 GCA_003671415.1 Megathymus violae
TATATATATATATATATATATAGATTCACCCAAGGTTATATATATATATATATATGTATATTTGGGTGAATCTATTCGGAATCGAATAGCTGAATGACTTAAGTGTTTTACCTTTTGTGTCGATAGTTCTGGTAGGATACCATAGCTAGATGGCACTATGATAATATCTACTACATATGCCAATATACACATTTATATACTGTAGTATACGTCTCCTAAGCCAGCTAGTTTATTTACAAGTAATAGTAATTTTTTCGCACAGTAGCTTGGAACAAACTCATCGATTCCTATACTTTTAAGTGATACTAAAAAGATCTACCGAAAGTTGAGATGCGTTTTGTGAAACAATGAAAGGATTGAGTTGAAAATCAAACTAGATCCATAACTAAATATACCAATCAAAAACCTCTAAATCTCCACCGAATCTATGTCGAACCTGTACGTGACATATTGTTTATAAATTTTAATGAAGGTAGACTCAGTTAATTGATGTTATTTAATGAAGTGTATTGCAGAAAATTTTAAAATATTCGACTGAAACTTCATCTCTTTCGATTATATCTATGATACAGTAGGTAGATATGATACATATTGATGTGATTATTTTATGAGAATTAAATTTTGAGGTTAATATTCCATTAAAAGTTTTCTAAAAATGTCTCCAATGAGTAAGTAGGTATATTGTTTATTTAATTAAGGGGCCCTATTCATTGATAAGTCCAAGCCAATCTCCCCTGTTCGTGGTGTACCTAATCTGCTGACAACTGAGCCAGACAATGGTGCCAGGTCCATCTTGATGAAGATGTGGCCACCTCTCTTTTTTTAACAGCCAACTACTAGACCTGTGACCTCAGTATAGACGAATTCCCTTATGAATATATTATTATGCTGAAAATGTTTCGAACGGACCACCTACTAACCGCTCCATCGGAAGGCGTAAATGGTGCTGCATTATTCTGATCCACTCTAGTCGTGATACTGTGTGATGTCCAGGATCACGTCAAGCCATGACACCCTAGTGCAATTACAGCTTTATCGTTTACAATTATATACTATCGTTAAATAATTCTTGCACCCATTCAACCAGTTCCATCGTTGCAGTATACGTTATGTAAGGAACACTTGCTTTTATACACGTTTGTCAATTGAGGCTATTAAAATAAAATTAAGACAGGCAGCGGCATGATGCATTGTTTAAACTGGTCATGCTTTATGAGAAGGCGAATTTGGACATAGTCATAGTGATAATAAAGTTTTAAACAAATTATGATAAAGCAATAGAGCCAACTCCAGTAGTTGCCGGTAAAGGAGGAATTTTACTTGCGGACCGGTGTATTTAACTTTCTTTTAAATGTTGCGTTTGTGAATGGATTACTTATTTATTACTCGTTTTTTTAATACAGTTGATATTAGTTAGAGGGTGAAAGCTAGTGACAACGGCTTTGTCGGTACAACGATATGATTCGGGTGTAAACTGATATTATGTTGGTAGATCTCCCACGTAATCCACTCCACCTAAAAAGTTCTTACAATGTTGTAGGAGAGTACTGTCAGGACTAAACTTTGTAACAGTAACTTCTGGTGACATATAAAGGCAAAGTCGTCAAGCTATTGTTTCAATCGTAGAGATGCAGAGTGTACTACGGGGAAAAGAATTAGGCTTAAATTCAGAAGAACTTGATATATCTATTACATCTGCAATGTAATTTTCCGCTAGGATTATTATATGCGTGGTTGTAACCATTGACCGTGCGTGCACATATTCGCGTATTTGTCTTCACCGAACCAGATATTCAAATAGGGCATAGAACGTCTGCTTAGAATTGGTAATTCGATGTTAATTAATTTTCAGTGAAGTATAAAAGTGCAAGAAATTTGTGGAAGGATCACACATACTTAACTGTTGCTGTGAGTAACTACGTCGTAGCAATTTTAGCAATTTAAAATGTATCGACTTACGGTAAGATACATTCCTGTTGCTATGCGTAATGGTAAACTGTTACATGGCGTACATAAAAATGTTTACGCTGTAAGAGGTTCCATCCATCTTAGAATCTAAGCTGTCTACCCTTGGTCATGGTACTCCCTTCTGCATAACGAATGAGAAAATGACGTCGAGTCTTTCCTATTGGAGATTACTGGGCTCTGTTACGTCTTGTTTTTTACCTGCTTGAGTAGCTGTAATCCTTCTAAAATAATCGTGAAATGTTTTTATGCGTTGTCCGAAAGGTAGTCAAAAATCTGGTCCTCGATTTTTTTTATCGTTATTGTTCTATGTCATAATTCGTAATCGTTGCATGTAAAAAGTAATTTTAGCGTATTGTGGGATGTTCTTATCACTTGATCTTGTCTGTTTAGGTTCTCTTAGTCATCGCTTTGGCGTATGAGTCACTTGGAGTTCGTAAGTAGATAATTTAAATTTTATTTTGTTACAAAATATTAATGTTTTACATATGAATACGTATTTTTGTTTGTCTGTTTGTCATAATGTCACGCGGAAACCACTAAACAGATTTAGGAGAAGACGAAGGTTAATTACAATTATTTAATTAATTATTTGTAAGCGTAAGGCGTGTTTTATGAGGGTGGAATTATAGACTTTTGTGAAAGTAGTTTAAAAGTTTTAAGATTTGTTATTTAAAATGTTCACATAATATTTTTCGCATATTTCCATATGTCATTTAATGAAGTGTATTGCAGGAATTATTAAAATATTCGAGTGAAACTTCATCTCATTGGATTATATCTATGATAGAGAAGGTAGACACATAGTAATGATAAATTATTTTATTTTTAGGAGTTGGAAAAAGTTCTCATCTGGACTCTCGTGGTGAACAATCTGCAATTATTTCACCTATCATTGCTGACGGACCGATCGCACATGGAGGTCTCGGAGCTGCTGATTTAGCTGCCGGCAACCTTGGCGGAATCGTCGTCGCTGGCGGGCCTGTTATCGGTAGTGGTGCAGCCATCAACAGCGCTGGCGCAGCTGGAGCTGCTCAGCTGTCTGCTATACAAAATGCTCAAGCAGTACACGTCGCTAACATCGGTAACGCTGCCGCCGCCGCTATCCAAGGAGCGCGGGTGACCGAAGTCGCCGCCAGAGCCGGACAGGCCAACGCCATTTCTAACGCACAGGCCCTGGACGCGGCACGCGTTGCAAACATTCAGCGGGCACAAGCGGCTGCATGGGAGAACGCGAGAGCTGCTGAGGCAGCGAGACGTGCAGCGGCCGCCAGCGCTGCGGAGGTAGCTCGCGCCCTAGAAGCTGAACGCGTCGCTAACGCCGCGCGTGTTCAAGCAGTCGCGATTGCCAATACCCGAGCTCTAGAGGCAGCGCGCATAGCCAACGCGGCGCGTGCTCAGGCTGCGGCCGTAGCGGCCAGCGCGGCACAGGCGCAGGCTGTTGCCGAGGCGGTCGCCAGAAATGCTCAGCAAGATGCTTTCTTGCTTGGCGGCGGTGCAGTGGTTGCCGCGGCGCCCGTTGCTGCAGTACCAGTGGCTGCTGCGATACCGGTAGCTATCGGAGGTGGTTTGTATGGGAGTGATTACGGTTATGCCAAAGGATACCATCATTAACCTGGACATTTACGGCCTATTCAGACTTCGAAATTGGAATGGTTATTCACGATCGCCTGTAGATTAGATCTTGGACTTTTCTGTCCTGTTTGGTGTCATAATATGTAGGTAGTGATTAATTACCTAGGTTTACAGTTGTAATGAATATTAAGGGCAACATTTTTTGAATTTGAGATTTTCCATATTTTGATGTAATACTTAGTAATAAAATAAGTACCGTACATTATTAATCAAAATTCAAGAATTAAACTTTTATACGTTAATATCGGTTTTTTATTATCTTGTGCACCATTGCAAATGTTAAGTTTAAGGCGCTTAATGTTGTTTAGTCGCACCTATTAGACAAATATACTGTAATTTTCAGCCCCGGATCTAGGGGGGGAGGGGGTAGCAAGCCGGGGCCCATGCCCCGGGCGGCAAGTTCAGAGGGCGGCCAAATTCACACTTTATAGACGAATGGACAACTCATCATTCACTTAACTTTGACCACAGAATAAATTATAGTACAAGAAGCTGAAATTATAAAGATGATAAAAGTAAAATTTAATTAAGATAAATTTTTGCCCCGCCTAAAAAAATTTAAAATCCGGGACTGGTCATTTTGATGACTAAAATATACACTAGATTTTCGGATACTTTATTCTACTATCAAAAAATTACGTTAAAATAACAAGAAAAAACAATTGTTCATTATTGGATCGTTGGTGTGATGGAAAAGAAAATTTAATGTTGAAGTAAGAGTGGATGTTGCAAGAAGAATGAATGTTGAAGTTTAAAATTTTGTTGTGTTTTAGAACACAAAAAAAGTATAAGTCTTGAGAGCTTATTTTCTGAGTCAGTTTTAGATTATCAGATTTTGCTGTAACAAAATTAGCCTTAAATTTATATAAAAATTGTCGTATAGGTACATTTAATGTATTTTATAAAAGGTATTTTAAGTAAAAAAAAATATTTATTCTGAATTCAACTGTATCACTGAATAATTTCGTCTTTAGTTATTTTGAAAAATAATCTTTCTTTTAAGAAATCAGAAGGATAAATACGCAAACCATAAAAAAACAACATATATATTATTTAGCTGCAGCCGTTTATTGCTTGTTATATAAAACTCTAAATAATTAAAGTACAAATTAATACAAATAAATTGGTCGTGTTTACTTTGCGAAGGGCCTAAATAATTCACGTGTAGCACAATACAAAAATAGATTTTTTCACTGAACTATTGTTTTACCTTGAAGATTTATTGCGTAATGCCGAAGTGACATTGGTAGATATTAAAAATCTATTTGTTTACAATACATAAAACATTTGTTTACAAAATCGTTTTCGAATATTATTTAAGTGAATTCATAATCTAAAACAAGCTACGTCCTATTTGAAACTTACTTCATCATTCAAATTCAATCCGGATTGACGGAAAAATATTATACCTACTAACAGTGATGTTGTAAATGACTAAATCCTATTGGACTGCATTCACATAAGTAGTCCTCATATTAATCTTAAATATATTTCTATTTTGATACCTGTTTAAACCATTATAAAGTTGTTTTGACTATGCACTATATAGATATTTATGCTCGCACTTAAAAGGTGAACCAGATTAACCTTTTCTTCTCGTACTTTACTTGAAGTATTTAGACCCCGTGTTTGTTATGTCAGTTGTTCCCTGGGATGCCGCTATTAGTTTTCTCGCCTTGTGGAAGTTTGGGCACGTCTGGTAGCGATTCATTTTTGGGTATTTTTGATGTGTCCGCGGCACCCGGAAGACCTTTTGTTTCCTCGCTGAAGACGACAGACGCCACCATGAGAAGACATACCAACATCTGATGTAAAATAACAAATATTAGTAATTATTATAGCTATCGTACTTGATTAGGGAGTAATGGAATTTTGTAAGGAAAAGTAGATCTGGTTCTGTTCAGGTATCCAGATAAAAATGAAATGAAATGGAAAGTTATTCAAAAAATACAAATAAAATGGGAACTTACCAAGATACGTGCCGACATGATGATCCTGTCCTTGTCCTTAGACTATTGGATAATGACCAGCTATTCTCACTGGGCCCTTTTATAACAGTTTTGCAATAATTATCGAAAGTGCGGGAAAATGTAACAATAGACTAATTATAATTAGAGTTTACGGATAACATCCGCATGATGTGCATACAATGACAATACAAAGAAACAATCAATTAATTTAAAGATACTTATTATAAAAGATGCACTATCAATATCATCTCTAGTTAAAGAAGTTTTTAAATGATACGTAATACCTAGTATAATAATATTGTATTGTACAATACAATATTCATGATACTACGTAAATAGAAATTAATCTAATGGGGCTAAAAAACAATGATCGTCTAGTCGTTTGAACGTACGTTTTCCACACGCGCCCAGGTTCGAATTCTGCATGTACCTGCCAATTTTTGAATGTGTATATAAGACATTAATTGTCACTTGTTCCAATTAAGGATGATCATAAGGAAACCTGCACTCCTGTGAGTTTTTCAGGATATTCTCAAGATGGGTGAAGTCTACCGATCTGCGTTTGGTGATCTATGTCTTTTATTTAATAATGTGTGATAAAAGCCAAGCCCAGCAGTGCGACATTTACGGATTTTAATGGATTGATGTAGATGTTAACGTATTATTCCGTTTAAACCAGGCCAATCATCGTACTCACACAACGTTCATAGATTTATTGTTCATTTATTGTTTTAAAAGTATTTTAAGCGATAATAGTTAACATGACCGAGTTTGATTACATACTCATAGTTTAGTAATCCGCGCTCGCTTCGCTTTGCTTAATATGATTCTTCTGGGTAGAAAAAAAACTAAGGACTTAAGTACTTACAAACAATATTATATTTAAATTTAGTTTTTATATTTGAAAGTCCACGGATAATTCTTTGTCTGCCTCAGGAAAATGAATTAAAACATAATTTACCATATATATTATATATTACAATTTTCCCGCATTTTTTTTCCAATTTAATGTTTGAAATATAATGTAAACGCAAATAATATTTTATCCCATTTCAAACAATCATATATTTATATGTGGTATGAGGTACTAACATATACTTATTTAACTTTAAAAATGTACGATGCCAATACAATATTAAAGATTAAATATCCAATGGAATACAGAGAATTAAATTGGAAAAGAAACAGATTTTTTGTAAACCTTATCTGTACTAATAATATAAATAGAGTGCGAATTTTGTGAGTTTGTGTATATGCGGCAGGTAACTTTCAGAACCAAGGCACCTATTTCAAAAAATCTTTTTAAAAGGTACATTATTCCGGATGGACATAGACTATACATATTAAGTGTATGTGGATAGTAAGTGATTGTTGAACCCGAACTAAGTTGTGGCGGGCCGCTGGTCTCATTCTAACTGTATACATTAATTTAATTTACTTTATTCGGAAAACAATGTAAAAAGACATAATATAATTAGTATTTAATAATAATGAATTGCATTTAGTAATTTGAAGTTAACACGTTTCGACTGATTTCGCATAAATAATCTACATATAGTTCGTCTGATTTTATCTGAGGCTATTAATAATAATACAATGTCTTGTAAAGTTATAAAATTCTTTTAAAATTAAATGTAAAAAATTTATAAATTCTCAAACATAATATTAAGGCACCAAATATCACATATAACCAATTAAGTGATACCTTAGTCTTATAATCTTAAAATATTAGCCCACCGAATTAAGAAATAACTTGAATTCGAAAAACTTCATTTTATGTTGTTCCATTTTTTGGTTTAGTGATCGGTCAAAATATAATGTGTCACCATATTTGAATTAATAAGTATCTATATTTATTCAAGAGAAACAAATCCATTTCGCAGGATGAAAAGTATTCTAAATTATGGCTCATCATGTAAGTTACGAATATGTAACGTATTAATGATTTTAATGATTTTCTGAATGATGATCTTAATGATCTGTTTAATGATTTTAGTATTATGCGTGTATAGACAGACAAACAAACATGTATAGTATACACCGTCTGATGTAAAACAATTATAAAATCAAAATTCCAAAAAAATAAAACTTTTAAGAAAAATCTTACGAGTGGAGTAATGGTGAAAAATTGATTCTGACATTGTTTTGATTGACCATATTGAATTCTGCTAATAACAAATAATTCGCTTGTAATTGTTTGAAACATTTCTAAATATTAGATGAAATACATTTACTATTAGAATATTTATTAATTTCTATAATAATTTCAGCAATCTTACCTTGATTTGCTTCAGGAAACGTTGTTTATGCAAATATATAGGGTGACTATGGCGATTCTCAATCTTATATACCATCTTTTTCAGTCAGTCAGTGATTGAGGACTAAAAAAATAAAGAAGAGCATTTCAACAATTTATATAATAATTTTGTATTCGTAAATACGTTTATGTTTTTCAGTATCGTAAAAATCCCATTGTAAATAGTTCCTAACTCGTTGTTACCTTTTCTGCCAAACTTACTGTTTAAGAGTTTAATCCAAACACTCATGGAATATATGTATGTATCTTTCGCATGATACGTACGAATATGTTGTTCGTTCTAAGCATAAACTATTTCTCTTTACACGTGGCTTTTTTTTAGCTTAGTGATAGGGCTTCGCGTATGGATTATATTATCAGTATTATTATTAAGTCATTAATATTATTACTGATATTATTATCTTTCCGTGAAGCCTGCCTGGCTAGTTACCACCCTCCTGCTTGAGTTAGCCGCCAAACGACTCGTCGTGTTCCGGCTGGGGGCTTGAGAGCCAGTACATTCTTTCTTACCTTCTTCTCATTTCCTGAGTGACAACGTACCTTTGGTCTAGACCAGAGGTTCCCAGACTTTGTTTCTCATAGACCACTTTCAAAATTTAGCTAGTTCCGGTGGACTCCCTGCAGCTACATTTCGACCATATTTCCAAAACTCGACTAAAAATGTGAAGATTAAATCTAACTATATAAATTTGTGTTGCGGCCGAGTTCCAACCACGAATTAATAGTTTTGGAAAAAGAAAGTGCTGTGATTGGATGTCAAAAAAGTAAAGTTGGTCAATCCAAAAAGTAATTCCATGCAACTGTACTTTTTTGACATCTACTCGCAGCACAAGGAACCAATCAATTCTCACTTATTTCATTTAGAAATCTCCCCATTCGGAGGTGTAAAAGTCTTTACAAGTAACAGTCGCTGAGCTTCTTAAAATATTATCTGCATACATTGACAGATGGAGTCAAGGCAACATTTTAGTTCTTCACTATCAAAAGTAGATAAATTTTCGTGGACCCCAGCTCACGAATTGTGAACCCCCATTTTTATCTCACGCCAACATAGACCCCCGTCGAGCCTCCCGTGGACCCCTGGGGGTCCACCTGGACCACTTTGGGAACTGAGGGTCTAGACGATGTCCATGGGCGACGGTGACCACTTGCCATCAGGTGGATCGTCTACTCGTTTGCCGGTTATTAACATTAAAAAAAGCCTGGCTGCCCTTTCTATTTCTATAACCGGTCCTTCATTGCAATGACTGTACAGTGGTGGATTGCCAAGCTTAATGCAATTCGATTTGTACAAATTTGTAGTCGTGTAAGAAGAAAGTAAAGGATTATTATTTATCCGTACATTTATTATTGGTTGATATTTCATTTTACTTTCTTCGTGTATCTTGCAACGCTTGGTAATGTCTTTGGTTTTACTGAAGTATGTGGGCGACGGTGACCACTTACCATCAGGACGCTTGTTTGTCAACTCGTTACATAAAAAAAATGATTGCGATGGAATGGAACTAAAAGTTCAGTTGAAATTTTATTGCGGTTTCGTCGTTAATTCAGCAATAAAGAGATACGTTTCAAAATATATAAATAAGTGAATAGCCGTATTTACTAATTTAAAATAAAAATATGCTTTTAATTCTATAACATCTAGGTACCTTACAAAGAAAAATATATTTACATAAATAATATGCTGAGTAATATTCAGTTTGAAAATTCTCCAACACGTAGGTGGATGGTACAGATCGATATTACCATAGTTATGTATATGTGTATGGCATACAGAAGTCGATAAGAATATGAAATATTTGTATAATTTACTTTCCATTGTCTTGTTTGATTTTGATTGGAAAATAAAATAACAAGATGTTATACGTCTATACGCCATTTATAATAAATAACCTGGACAAACTTCCTGATGTACTCTCGACCGCAAGAAAAAGGGTCGGTTAGAAAAACTTTAATATCTTCAAAAGTATCTGACCTAGCTTTATGGAATAAAGACTAAATTAAATAACATTTAACGGCACATAAAATAATATATAAAACCTTTTTATTTATTTTTGATAATTGTATAAAAAACTGAAAATGTAAAATAATGGTCATTTTTGAATTTACAACCAAAAAATTCAACTGCGTGTGTGACTCTTTCTACAGTTCAGCGAGTACTCCAGCTTTTCCATGAAACTGGATCCAATCTTCGAAGACCAGGAACAGGCCGAACAAGGTGCACGACGGCGCGGGAGGATCGTTATATGGTGTCAACAATTTAGAGAAATCGCTTTCTAGGTCAGGTACTTTTGAAGAAATTGAAGACTTTCTAACTAACCCTTTTTCTTTGCGGTTCAGTATATTTAGTGAACCGTAACTCTAAGCTAACACTTTGTTTAATTTATGGGATATCCGAAAGAAGTAAAAGAATTTATAAGTTATTGTACAAAACATTTTGAATCCAAATTTTTATTTATTTATGTTAATAGCCGACAAACAAGCCACCAGATGGTAAGTGGGCACTGTCGCCTATGGACATAAGTAACACGAAAGGCGTCACTTATGCGTTGTCGACCAGGAAATGAGAAGAAGGTTAGAAATAAGGTACTGACTCTCAAGCTGCCAGCCGAAACACGACGAGTCACTTGGCGGCTGACTCAAGCAGGAGGGTGGTAGCTAGCCAAGCAGGCTTCACGGAAAGATAATAATACCAATAATAATATTGATGACTTAATAATAATACTGGTAATATAATCCATACGCGAAGCCGCACACCACCAAGCAGGCTGGCTTCTGTCGCTTCTTACGACACCCTGTTCTGCCACCATGGGATTGGGAGGACTATTCTAAGCCACCCCAATACGACTGCAAATATCTGGTTCTCTTGTTATAAATAACACTTTGAAGATTTTACTTTATTACAATGTTATTATATTTTTTTATTATCTCCTTGCTGTGGTTATAAACTACATAATAAATATATAGTTGCAGTTGGAATCTGACATTGGAGAACTGTGTGTTACGTATTATAATTTTTTTATGTCTGAGCCAGGCCTGGACATATTCTTTTGCGAAAGTGAGGGGCCATAAGTCGGTGTTATGAACAAGAACTATTAACTACTCTGTGTCACCTATTAGTTGCAGAAATGTAACTTGATGACGTTAATTGACTTTTCGAAGATGTTATATACAAGTTACAAACTTTGACGGTCTCTCTCATTTCTCGTTTGCATCTATTTCCAAAATAGTAGAACTTGTGTATCGACGAAACATTTATTCAGGTTGCACGTTATTACGGATATGGAAAATACAGTTTGTGAAACAAAAGATTTTTTATTCATATTTTTATTATTTTATAATGCAATTTATAGAGGTACAAGAAAAGCTCTGTTCCAAAACATTAATTTTTCTTTTCAGCATCAACCGTTGCGTGCACCGTTGTAAGCTGAAAATTTGAGATTCGAATTTTAATAAAATAGGTATATGAGACTTTTAAAATTCTATACAAACAATTTTGTCACATATAGCTTTGCATATAAACTAAATATAAATATATAAATGAATATACAATTAAATATTTCGGAAGATACGATACCACAGATCGATAAATTCACAAATTCGCCTTTGTCATGTTTTTGAAGTAGTAGACGTCGGCGTATGGTGTAATTTTCGAATCCCACAAATAACAATTACAGACTGTGTTATTTTAAGTAACATAATATTCTCACAACGAAGCTCATCAGTAATTTTGATTTGTGAGATTCGAGAATGCGTGATAATTTTTAAAACTTAGTTGGAATATATATTAGTTTCGTAGCCTAGAATACGGCTTATACGTCTCATTTTATCAAGAAACCCATAATTGTCCCACTTCTCGGCTGTTTTCACAACGTTAAGTTGGCGAAGTGCGGATTGGCGGACTTAGCATAGCTTTGAGAATAGTATGGAGAACTTGAAGGTACATAGGTTTCCTCATGATGTTTTCCTTCACCGAAGCAAGTGATGATTACATTATTTGTAATACGCATATCATTCCAAAAGTAAGTTCTATGTTTCGTGCAGGAGACCGACGTTTAAATCACTAGGCAGCACTGCTGAAGTGCCCGCCGCTTACTTATGATATATTTAGCGTTGTTCATTTGTTTAAAATAAATATATTTAATTGATTTTAGATAGAATATTATGTATTGTAATTGCAGTACAATTTCCGTGGCCATTGACAAGCTATATCCTTTTATATATCAATCTCTTCACGTCCATTGCTTCAACTAGATCTCTCCTGATTGGACCAATTTGACCAATGTGTTTTTCTACATAAGTTCTTAATCCAGAGGATATCCGCCATCCTCCTCACTTTTTTTCCCAATGGCCGTCAGTCCCTCGAACTATGTGGCCTGTTCTTTTTGTAAACTGTATTAAAAATACTAGTTTGTCTACGGGTACCATTCAATTGACCTGAGACACCCCTAGTGGCACTTAGTGTGATGGTAAAAGTGCATTATATATATATATATATAAATATATATATGACCCTCTATTTATTATGATGTAGCAACTATTATACAACTTACTTGGCCTGTAGGGATATGGATCTACCAACTCAGGTCCGTTGCCTGTAAAAATATAATAATTTATAATGGTAATTAATTTGGTACGAGATCAAAGATGGTAACGTATCTTTGCTATCTATCCCAAGTATGATAGAAATCAGTTTCATTGGCATTATTGTTGAATTGGCAAACCCTGTGGATTGATTATGAACAATAGCTCCGTTTCGTTGTTGATGGTTACGGTTCATAATCCAATAACTGATGTTGTGTTTCAGGATCTAGGAATCCAACTTTCGTTGATATGCCGTAAGACTTTTCAATTAGCTTAGGAAGATTTCGCGCCCTTTTCTTTTATCACAATCATAATAAATGTATGACATGATTAAGAATTATGCGTAGTAATGTAAGTAAGAAACACTTACTGATTTGCTGGTATCCTCCATTGGGGTACGCTGAAAATAAATAGATACATTTATTCCTTGTATTTTAAACGTAAATGATTTAACTTTATAGTACCTTTTTATGTTGGAAGTTAGCACACTAGCAAACAGGTTCTGAACCGGCGAAGAAGGAAGTGTATGATGGAGATATATTAATTTCCACCATACGGATTCCTCTCAAGGCAATAAAATAATATAAATTAATGCCTTTTAAATAAAAAGGCAATACATAATTATTAAGCAGCACTCATATTTATTAACCTATAATAATTATGAGTCTCCAAGAACTGAACACAGCTACCGCTTTTATTGCAGTCCAATTGCAAAAGGTTGACTGGCAAAAATGTTTTTAGCATTAATTCCGCTTTATGTGCTCGTACATCCTGTATGGTTCATAAAGTTTAACAACCATAATAATACACAAGTTATACATTTTTTCAATAACTATACAGTAAAACAGTGTGTAAGCCATGAATAGCCGTTCTTATACTAATTAAATAAATAATTAAAATATAATTATTGGATGCTTACGGTTATGTGGCCGGCCGAATGCAGGATCTACATTGTCGAGAATGACTGCAAATGAAAAAATAAATTGAATAGGAACCAATTGCTTCGTAAGGAGTGTTACAATATATTGGTAAAATTATATGCAGTTGCCTATTGGCTATGAGGGAAATTTACCAAATCCAGTAAAAAATTCGTGTTACAAAGTTTCAACCATTGTTTCGTTTAAATTATTTTAGAATGTTGTAGTCTTGCAATGTATCTCTTTTCTTGCAATGTATCTAAAATGTTATTTAAAAAAAAAAGGAAATATTATATACGAGAAGAATAGACGAAAACATGTTACAAGTAAAAGAGTACTAGGATAGTACAAGTAAAATGAAAGGCAGTACTCTGAGATACCATGATTGATAGATGAAACCATGATATAGTAGGTATTTTGTTGCTTTGTTCTTACAAGGACATTCTCACGAGGACAAGTACACATCGTTGGAAATATCCAATTCAATTCTATTCTATATGTAACTGATACTAACAATACCTATGGTATACTATTGATGTTGGTATTTTTCAAGATAATTTATTAAATTTTTTGTTCTGTTTGTCTGCATTTGTTAGTTCTGATCGACATCATGTACTGAAAATATAACAATTTCATATATTTTAAATATGTCTAGTGAGATTTCTTGTTATATGTATAAGTCTACACATATTTTACTTTAGGCTAGTTGAGAAAGTTTACAGTTTTTTAACTGGAATCATATTTATAAATTAGATTTATTTAAGAAATTAAGCATGCATACCTTGACTAGGGTCCTGATCAACTACATGCACTGAAAATTAAAAATTTTATGTATTTTAAAGTGTCTATTGAGATTAAAATCATTTTACTGATGTGCAATTATCACTGTTAATTTTATAGTTACATATTTTACTTAAGGCTAGTTGAGAAAGCTTATATTTATTTCATCTGAACTTATATTTTATTAAATTCGATATATTTAAGAAATGAATGGAAGCGTACCTTGACTAGGGTCGTTATCAACTACATGCACTGAAAATTAACAATTTTATGTATTTTAAAGTATGTCTTTTGAGATTAAAATCATTTTATTGATGTGCAATTATCACTGTTAATTTTATAGCTACATATTTTACTTAAGGCTAGTTGAGAAAGCTTATATTTATTTCATCTGAACTCATATTTTAATAAATTCGATATATTTAAGAAATGAATGGAAGCGTACCTTGACTAGGGTCGTTATCAACTACATGCACTGAAAATTAACAATTTTATGTATTTTAAAGTATGTCTTTTCAGATTAAAATCATTTTATTGATGTGCAATTATCACTGTTAATTTTATAGTTACATATTTTACTTAAGGCTAGTTGAGAAAGCTTATATTTATTTTATCTGGAACCATATTTTAATAACTTAGATATATTTAAGAAATAAATGGAAGCGTACCTTGACTAGGGTCGTTATCAACTACATGCACTGAAAATTAAAAATTTTATGTATTTTAAAGTATGTCTTTTGAGATTAAAAACATTTTACTGATTTGCAATTATCACTGTTAATTTTATAGTTACATATTTTACTTAAGGCTAGTTGAGAAAGCTTATATTTATTTTATCTGAACTCATATTTTAATAAATTCGATATATTTAAGAAATGAACATGCACTGAAAATTAAACCATTTCATTAAATTATCAAGTAGTATTTTTTTATATCAATTTTTGCATATATATTTTTTAAACTATATAAATAAAATATTGAGATACATTTTTAAATGTAATATTTAGTAAAATATACATTAATTTTAACATACCTTGGCTAGGGTCGTGACCTTCCACTGGAAATTAAATAAATTTACATCAACTTTGGTTTACATAATTCACTAGCAATCCATATAATTTTTTTATGTAATGAATCAGATCATTTATGAAAAATTTTATGGTAGTTTATTGTTAATTGCTGTTGTGCATTTTTGTATAGTAGAATAAAACTAATTGTTGATATCAATAGACACTTGTACTTTAATTATAGGCTAGGTAGAAAGTTTTGCTAAAAACAATTTTGTATGAGACAGTGGTTACTCATAGTTTATATTCATAGATTGTTTCAATTTCATGTTTTTTGTTTTGTTACATGTTTTTATACGACACGGATTGAGTTTTGTTTCGACCACATTTTAGTGAAATATTTTTTACGATTTTAAGTACTGGCTAAAATCAGTAGAAAGATTTTATAGAATTCAAATGGCATTTATGGATAAAGGTCCATTTAAATTATCCTTGAACCATTAACATAACCAATTAATGTGCAGTCGATATCATTGGGAAATGAAGTAATATATGGTCGGCCTTTGATGGCAAATATGGAAGGAAAGGTACAGTAAAAAATGAATTATTGAAGTAAATAGACGAATTAGCTATGAAGAGATTCGGCACATATCGTAGGTTGGATCGGGAAGCGTTCACGACATTTTATACGAGCACCTTTGAGTGAGATTAATACTTTTGCGTTCGTTGCCGCATGATAATATGGTGCTGTGACATGATAGTTAAGTTTAAGGTAGGCGAGTCTCCCCATGTATACGACATTATTACAGTAAACGAATATTGAATTTATTAACAGGAACCAGAAGTGAAGCGCCAGTCAATGGGACTATTATCTATTTAAAAATGAAGCATTCAAACTTACCGAACTAGAAGTGTACGAGTAATAAAGAGCGCTCGAAATAAGGGATTCCCGGACAGCATAGTGGTTTAATTTTAGGGTTACCCTTAATGTGATTGTAATTCTTTATATTTTTTCCTTACCTTTTTATTACTCATAATAATATAAATGAACTTAAAGGTATAAAGTTGTCATTGTTCCACAAAGCGTTCTTCTGGCATCGTTCAAACTGGTTATAGATAAGGTGTTTAATCTACAAAATCTAGAAAGTTTAATCTAGAAAAATTGAAAAAGCTTTTTTATGTGAATAGCTGACAAACGAGCAGACGAACAACCTGGAGATAAGTTGTCACCATCGCCCATGGGCATGAGTAACACCAAAGGCGTCATTAATGCGCTGTCGGCTCAGAAAGAAGAAGAAAGGAAGAAACTACTGGCTCTCAAGCCCCCAGCCTGAACACGACGAGTCGTTTGCGTTTGGCGGCTGATTCAAGCAGGAGGGTGGTAGCTAGCCAGGCAAGCTTCACGGAAAGATAAAGATACCAGTAATAATATTAATGACTTAATAAAAATACTTATAATCCTTACGCGAAGCCCTACCACCAATCAGGTTGACTTCTGCCGCCACTTACGACACCCTGTTCTGCCAGCATGGGTTTGGGGACTATATTCTAGTCCGCTCCAATACGGCACAGACGCACAGGTTTACAAAATAACCACTTTAACCAATAATATAATTGTTTTTTTTTCCACTAAACTCTGTGATTCACCCACGTATAACATATATGTGTATAGACTCTTCTGTTAGCTCTCTTGAAATAAACTATAGCAGTAGCATGAGCAGTCATACAATTTATTTTATTTCGGTGTATTTATATAATTTTTATTCGCAATGTACCTACAAGAAAAACAGTAGATAAGTGCTTTCGAAAAAATGTCCTTGTTCTATGGGAAAAATAACTACCTATTCTAGGGCAACATAAAAGTATTAACTTACAGGGTTGCGTTATTATTTGCGGTAATAATAAACGCCGTGTTAGTGATTATTGTCGAACTGTAGGTAAAATGAATGACAATATTTACTTTGATTTCAAATGAATATAATACTATACATACCTTGTGGTTTAGCCATGACGGCCACGAACGTCAAAACGAGAACCTGGTTAAACAAAAATTGACATTGAAATACATTACTTAACAATGTGTACATTGTACACAAATTGCTGTTCATTCAGCATGATTCGATAGACCTTGGATTTTATGTAATATTTTTATTTAATGTATACTCGTACGGTTAGTTTTTGTATACCTATTATTAAATTTAGTTTTTGGTAAGTAAGCATCTTAAATATTCCTAGATTTAGTTTTCAGCGAGATCGACCACGATGGCTTCTTCAGGTCATCGATCCGACCGACCCGAGGGCGTCTTATGTTCTTTGATTAGAACGTAGTCGTCATTTGAGTGAAGTAGGTATACGTTAATTAAATGTGAGCATAACGAAACGTATGTATATATAGGTACCTAGACTATATTACCGTTCATGTGTTCATGTGTTTGTTCAATTTGAACAAACGTCATATGTCAATAAGCAAATATACGTGTTTGCTTTAGGACAACATCCTCTTGCAAAGATCGCTAACATTAACAACGCTATAAGCCTTAACCGAAAAAGGCCACGTCACAACATCAACTTCAAGTTTTATATTAAAATTTAGGGTACTTTAATACAAATTATCTTTTTCAAATGAGAACGATTTATAGTGTAACAGTATAATGAACTATTTTATCAGAATTCATTGTTATTAAAATTATATTTATCTAGCATCAATTTTTTTGCAAGTACATAGTGCAACGGATGAAGATTAAACATGGATTATTCGCTCTTAATTTCATGTAGGACGCAGTATTTATTGCAATGATAAATTTTATATTTTATCCTGAAAGTACGTACACAATAAAGTAGGCAACTATAACTGGAGCGTAAGTTAATTAATAAAAGAATTAAGGCACTTGTTACAGTTGGCCTGCTCCAAATAAAGGAAGTATTAGTAGGTAAATGAAATACTCTGTATATGTATTTAATATAATCATGGCGGTACGGTGACGTAGACGTCTAGACAATGAAAAACTGCCTTTATCTTAAGATAAACATAGACCGGCCACTTATCTTAGGTTAGTTCTATAATATGAAGTCCGGGTGAAGCAAAAAATGAATATCTTCGAGACCTTTAAAATCGGTATCTCTTTGTAATCAACTATAATCAAAACAATGTTATTAATGAAGTCAAATTAGAGAAGTCCGTTATTCTTTACTTTAAAATTCGATTCGACGGACTTTTACTCGACAGCTGGTTGGTGTTACCGTAATATTACATTACAATTACATTTTATGTTCACGATTATATTTTAAAGAATGTTTATGTATAAAATACAATATATCCCGTTTAAATAACAAAATTAAATAAGAGAATATGAAATAGTCATATATGACCATAACAAAACACATCCCTTGATATGCCCACTCAATGTTGTTAAAATTTAGTTAAATGTTTTTTCTTTTGCAAGATAACGACATTTGTGATATGAAATGATTTTTTTGACTATACGCTCATTGTTGAAGTTATATAGTAAACTACTAGTAGTACCAATAACAGTAGTATTAATAATAAAACTTATTAAAACCCAAAAAGCTAATCTACACAATATAAATCATTAATAAAATTGATCAATATTACCTAACCAAAAATTTGTTGTTACTAAAATTATGGTATTAGAGACAATGTTATTTGAGTGATAACATTTTATTTATCTGGCTGTGGTTGACCGTGGCCGTGAGACCCTGACCTCTTGCATTATAGAAGACACATAATAATATAATAAATAAATATCAATTAACGTAGTAGTTATATTAACAATATAATATTCAGTCAATCAATAGTGGGTATAACAGATTTTTTTTTCTCTCGTTGAACAATCGGTTTTTGTATCACTTACTGTAGCAGCTCTGTAATAAGTTAAATTATCTCTTTTGCTAGCTTTGATTTATCCTTTTGACCGTATTTTTTTATGTCAATTAACTTTTCTTATACTAGAGTATATAGTATAGTAGAGTACATAGTAAGTACTCTATGGAAAAATAAAATGTCCTTGATATTCCCCGAGAAAAAGGCAATTAGAGGCTATGTAGAACTATCAAAATTTAAAAGTTTAATCAATAAGTATGTTTATTAATTTTTTTGTTTATTATATTTAGGTATTTGCTTTACGCCCGTACCTATTTCTGATTTGTTTATTTAACTAATTTTATTATTAACTGAATTATTTTATTATCTATTTTATTATCCAATATGCTTACTGATTTTCTAGGAGATTTTGGTCAGAGAACTCACGCAATAGACTTGAAAAAAGTACTAAAATTACATCTATTCTTTCAAACACAAATAAACCGAGCTGAACGCCAATTGAGAAGATTGAATATATTTTTTATTTAGTGGTTTTTATACTCCGACGTGAAACGCGATTTTAGATGCAACTCGCATGACCAGTACGAGAACAATTACGAGTACGTCCGTATATTTTTATGAAGTTTAATGATTTAAGCAGCATTTCTGGTAGGGATTAAGATATCGACGATCATAGGCAGTCCTTCTTTGCCCTACCTATAATAAAAATTGCATCGATATCGACTAACCAATAAAATAATTGTAAAATATGATCTAATAAGATGAATATCTGCATTGAATATGTATTTTTCTATTACAGTATGTGTTAATCGATTTAACAGCCATGTTTTGAAAAAAAATTCTGTCTACTTGTTACTTTATCGTATATAAGCCATTAAAAACAATAAGAGCTTTAAAACTATCTTATAGCTCAAAATCTATTATGTTTTTTACCGGGATATATTTCCGTGAAATTTAACCTAAACGACATACAATACAAATTATTTATGTATAAAAAATAAAATTAATTAATTTTGACTACGTACCAGAGCGATCTTCATGATTCTAGACAAGTGAGTTTTCAATGTTTCACGTTCGAAGTGCTATTTGGCAATGCTCTGATGTTTTTCATGTGGTCACTTATAAAGCAGCAGATAACCCCGCGCGGCCCGAATCAATATTTGGCAGCAAATAATAATATGTCCACTTGAATTCGAGGAACACATTTTTCTGATTACTTCTGCTAATTCAAGAACTCTACCAATAAATTGACGTAAATAAACATATTAGGAATAGGTAGGTACAGTATGTTTACAATACAATTTAAAAATTTTGCTTGTCGTTTTGTCTTACTCTGCAGTGTTTTTTAGATGGTTATCCAATTTTTAAGTAGAAAACAACTAAAGATCATTCAGGTCAGTTGATTGCAAGCAGCCACTGCTGCCCATTGTCGTTCGTGACTCTAAAGGCATCACGGAAAGCTCTTGTTACTGATTCTCTGACAATGCAACCGAAATACGTATAACATTTAACCTTCGAATATAGGAGGGTGGTAGCTAGCTAAGCGGTCAAAGAACTCTAACATAATGCACGAGTACGTTGGGATTAAACTGGGTGGTACAAACGCCAGTGACCTCTATCAGGTCGGACCGTTCGCAATAGTCACGTCTGAAAATTCTGCAGCGTGTTGCAGGAGAAGTTGACTAGAGCTCAGGGCTGGGATAAATGGAATCCCATACACGCTAAAATTATTTTAACATGAAATTTAAATGTTAGCCTTCAAATTTCTTTGAGATTTTATATATTGCTTTTTTAACTTTTTTTTTTGCTCGATGACTATTATCATTAATCTCATGTTTGTATGGCTGTTGTATTCAATGCCAAACAATGCGAATGTAAATTTAAAGTTTTATGACGTCATTTGTTACAGATTTATTTTCAAAATTATCAGGTTTGAGACTAGAATAAACACCATTGCTAGTAAGTCGAATGGCATTTTACATTCTGTTGAGAATATATAAGGCTTAGTCCATTTTTCTCAAAGAAATCATTACGTCACATTGACATAAATTTAAATTCCCATGCGGGAGATCAATGTACGAACAACTAGACTGTTTCTTACATATATAAATTCCATTTTTTTTACAGCTAGAAGGGCAAATGATGAGGCCGACGGGTCACCTGATGGTAAATGGTCACCGTCGCCTATGGACAAAAGCAACACCAGAGGAGTCACCATTACAACTCGGGCTCTGGAAGAGAGCTCTTTTTACACCTTTTTTGAAGATCATAGCGCTCCGGGAATGCCTCAGAAGCAAGCTCGTTACACAATTTATATGTTCGCGGAAAAAAAAATCGTGAGAATCCGACCGTTGAGGACAGTCGGGGTGGACGTCATTCTTCGACGAATGGTGCGATAATGGAATGGTTACGAAGGGAGCAGGTCGAACATTTTTAAACTATTTTGGACAAGAGACCCCTTTTCCAAAATGGAGTAATACCTCAGACCTCCATAGCCAAATTACTTTAACAATCCACCACTTTCCACTAACTTATAAAAGGTTAAAACAATACGTAACGCAACTCATACAGTATCTGAAAGTTTCAAATCAGAACTTGTGTTAATTAATTAATAGGGTTTGATTTTCAGACCTCGTCGACTCCCAAAACTTTTTGTTTATGTTGACCCGGAAAGCCTAAAAAAAGAAAATACGTAAAACAACTTATACAGCATCTTGAAAGTAAAAAAAATACTGTGTACGTTGTTTCTCGCGTCGGTTCCCCGGCTACTTACAATGTGGGAGTCTTCAAGAGGAGAGTGAATAGGCTTTTATAAGTTAGTGCGTTCACCATCTTAGACTTTATCACCACCTACCATCACCATTTAATGTAAACAAAAAAGCCATATGTCACTGTTTTTCGCAGACACATATCTTATAAAGCACACCCTACAATCGTATTTATTTTTATCAATTACCTATTTCACTGCAGTATTTGTATATTATTTTATCAATATAAAGCATATTAACAAAAACGGTCAAGTATAGACTTCCTTATGTAAAAAATTACGTCACTTCGATATAACACAATCAATATAAAAAGCTATGTATGATGCTAAGAAGCAACGGTAACTTCTGGGAGAACCCCAAATAGTGTAATAACGCGTATCGATAAATTTCTAGAAAGGAAACAATTGATCATTCTATAAAATAAGTAATCCTTACTTACACTCATAACATGGTTTGATAAATTATAAATAATTATGAGCATAAAAATAAGAATCAAAAAAACATTTATTACTATTTGTGAACGTAAAAATCTAGTTTGTTGAAGTGAAGCGAGGGTGGGTTAGTAGTAATGAAAAAGCTGCAAAAAAGCTATAACATTTTACCACTTTTGTATATATTATGTAAGTAGGTACTTACTAATAAAGAAAAATTTGGATGTTCAATAAAATAATGTGATAAAACTTGAAACCAACGTGTATATTAAAAGGATTTATTAAAAGAAAAAACTCAGCGTATTTTCGGATTCCAGAAGAGTGTAATTGCGCAGAAAAGCCTGCTTTAATAAAGAGCCTGTTAACGTGGGTTCCCGGACCCGCGAATGTGGCAAACTGAGCCCATGTTCTGGGCTATTGGCGATAAATGTGTTAAATTTTTTGAGCCTTCTTTGTGGGAGCCTGTTACCTGATGTGCATTAGAAAAATCCTTTATTACAAGTTACCAGGACCGTGCCACGAAAATTTAAAATTTTAGTGAGGTACTTATTATAGCTTAGTTATAATATACAATTTTTTATAACTAAAGTAACTGGCAATCCTAAATTGAATCTGCATTCATTTCTCTTTGAGCGAACGAACGCGTATGCGTGCGTCCGTGTGTGTGTACGGATGCAAGACAATTTTAGTAGACAATATACAAGACATTTGTTTATTATTTATGACAATTTGACATTTATGACAACGCTTTTTACGAGCAAAAATGATGGAAGCAGGTCAGTTTAAAGTGTGAAGTAGTTGTTCTGTTTCTAGGTAATTAGGGGTTGTCCCTGTAGCCTGGGACCAGAATAGGGTTACGGTATCCCCAGCCTGCCGTAAGAGGCGAATAAAAGGGGGCTTCCGGGGTCGTGGGCGGCTAGGTTGGGATCCCGAACCGTCCAGCCAACGACCCCGGGAAGGTCGTCCGTATGCGTGGCCGCATACTGGCGTAAAACCAGGAAGCAAGGGGTGTAGTCCGTCACCCCGAGCAGAGCCCGGTGAGGCATGCACTCATAGGACTCCGGTTGTGTTCCGTTGGAGATCCCGGAGTCCTATCACAGCGCTGAGGAAGGCCACAGGGGGGGGGGTTTAGTGCGGTAAAAATCCCACATACCCCGGCGTCGCTCCCACGGCACCGGGTACGTTATGAAGGTTTCCCCCTCCTCAACAAAAAAAAGGTACTTAGGGGTTTGAAGATGATTAGTAGCAGTTTAATGGAGTGGAATAGCAATGGGATGGCTATATATTTAATTTAACATTAAATTTGTGAACGACTTGTTGGGAGTAGTCGAGAGGGACATACGATTCCTTTTCTGCGTTTATTTTTCGTGAAGTCTGGTTCATTATGTTAGTATTGAATGCTGTTTGAATATGGTTTGAAGTATAAAGATTGGTTTTGTCGGACTGTTGGGATTTTGTAGTGTTGATATAGGTCGGTGGTGGGATAATGGAATTATTATAAACGATTAACCTTAGGCGAAGAAGATTATTTTTGTAACGTGACATTTGGCTACATGGCGTAAGGTCCTAAAAATATAAATTAGATTACGGTACTTTGAAATCAGTGCTTGTATATGCAGTTTGAAACTTAATACCTGGTAAATAATGATAATATTATCTATCTGTTTAAGGGGGGACAGGAGCAAGTTGCGATTTCTAGTTTACTCGCATTTTAGCCGTTAATATCAATGCAGAAGAGCGAAAAAGGGTAACCCTAGTTTTGAAAGAAATAAATTTGATTTTATACACGTTTAACGTCAGCAGGTGCTGCAATTATTGATTTTCAAAGGTGAAATACAATTGAGCTGTGTGAAATACTTTGTCCCTGGTTTTTCCACTTACATCATCATCTAGTATCATCGGCCAAGGTAAGTATTTTCCCACGACGGAGTCGGAGTTGATAAAGTTTATATATATAATTCAAAAATATAGTTGCTATGTTACTGTAAGAGATAACATTGTCCGAAGTTAATTTGCTTTCTATGGGTTAAATTATCCTCGAAGAGATTTTGGGGCAAACCTTTCACTCCAAGTACTTCCACCTTCTTTAAAATTTCTCATCAGTCAGCATCAAATGTAAGGAGTTAAGGTTAGATGAAATATAAACAGGCAGGTGTTGTTGTATCATACTACATAATAATCCTACTGTTGTTATCCTCGGTTTTGTTATTCGTTCTCTACAGGGTGTTTAATTTAGAGTTATTGTTAATGGCTGATAATAATAAACATACTAGAAATTCAATAGCAATATTAACGCCCCGACAGTCGCGAATATTATATGATGTAAGCACATCCGCCCATGACTGGGCATCGTGTGGCCAGTGACAATGGGGCTTGCTAAATCATTAGGTATTCATGTGTTCGCTTGTCGGTCGAGTTGGAAATTATACCAACATTGTTATTTTATATTTTGAACCGTTTTATTTCGAAAAGAGAATGTCTAGTTCAGTAACTAAACTTTTAATATTTATTTGACTAGGTGTTCGATTTATACTAGGAATGTTATGGATATGAAATTTAGGATCCGGATATGGATATATGACTTATATTTTACCCATTTCGTTTACGGTTACGATATTATTTCGGATTATCCGATTGTTTCGGATAATTTCTGTTACGGATATTAGATAATTTACGACTTGGGGAAAAAAAATGTATTTACAAAGTTTGACTTTGTTTCTAGGTATTATGTGGTATTACAATCACAGAAAAAACAAATTAAATAATAATAAAAACTGTCTAAAATGAGAACGACGCGGCTAATGTATCGGCTCGGTCGGCATAAACTTTCAGGCTTCGGCTCGGCGTTCGGCTTTCAACGTTTGGTATTTCCTTTGGTCTTATCGGATGGGTGACTTTCTGAGCAAAGGATCTCTCCGAGTTGTCGTCGTCGGGTGTTCATCACAATCGATGGCTACCAACGCGGGAGTACCTTAGGAGTCTGTTCTGTCCGCTACTCTATTCCTGCTGCATATTAATGATCTGCTCAAACCTCGTATCTATGGGTATGCAGATGACAGCATAGTAGTGGACAGATACCTCCTGAACGCTCGGGACAGTAGGGACGAAATTCAGTCCGAAAGAGAAGCCATGGTGGAACGCATGAATCTCTCACTTCAGGCAGGGTCCGAATGGGGCGATGCCAATCTTGTGAGATTCAACGCCACAAAAACACAGGCGTGTCTGTTCAGCGCTAAGAGGAGCCCAACCATTTTGGCTCCTACTTTTCCTCCTTAAAATGCACTGACCGACTTCAGTTGTCAGTTGTCAGTCAGTTGTCAGAGTTGTTAAGAGTCGAAGTTTCTTCGAACCTGAATTTTGGTCGGTTCATCGATTCTAAGGCTAAGGCAGCAAGGAAACTAGGGGTTCTTGCGAAGGCGATGCTGTACTTCACATCCAATCAGCTTTTAACCCTGTATAAAGTTCAAGTGCAACCGTGTGTGGAGTACTGTTGTCATCTATCAGCGTTGGACTCGATAGAGAGGCGTGGAAAGACCCAGATCCAATCGGAACCAATCTGCGAAGCCTTGAGCACAGGCGCAGGGTTGCCAGTCTCTCGGTATTCTATAGGATACATTTTGGAGTGTGCGCAGGAATTGTTCAAAGTAATTCCCCCATCGCAGTTTCTCCATCGAACAACTCGACGTACGGCGGGTATCCATCTTTACGTAGTGAACGTACCACCTATACGGACGGCTCGGTTTGCGTCGGTGTGCACTGCAAAGCACTGGAATAACTTGCCCGCGTTGGTGTTCTCGCCTTCTTACAATGTGGGAGTTTTCAAGAGGAGAGTGAATAGGCTCTTATAAGTTAGTGCGTTCAACATCTTAGACTTCATCACCACTTTCCATCAGGTGAGATTGTTGTCAAGCAATAACTTATTCTATGTAAAAAAAAACCATTCATAATATGCTTTATTTAGACCCTGCCTCTATCCGAAATCCGAAAAACTTTTTTTATCGGCTTCAGTTACGGTTTGGGATATATTTTTATTTCAGATATCGCACAGTTTCGGTTACGGTTATGGAGCTCCATAACATCCCTGATTTATACCAATAGTGTAAATATCTTTATTTATTTTAAGAAGTAAACAGTTGGCAGCGCTAACATGACGTTCTTCGTATGTAATTAATGAAACGTGTATAATTAAAATATATAAGAATAATATTATATGACTATAAGTTATAGTTATGTACTTTTAGTTTTCAAGTTGTGGTACAAGTTTAGAGGTAGAAAGCCAACACTGAAAGAAGAACTATGTCCTATGCAATTTGTGAGCTTATGTAGGAGCGTAATAACGTTACTCTTATTACAATAAATGCTGTTGAAAAAATTATTATTATAGACTATGTATCTATTCGTTTATTTTGTTAATGTTTACATAGTTTTACATGTTTAGCAATTTGTAATAAGTCCAACCAGATCTACACTAAATTCTTTAACTCTACATAAATGATAAAAATGAATAATATAGTGAGATAGTTATAGGCATCACATGAAATGGTATTTGAAGTCATATTTTTTGATCTGGACAGTAAGCAGGTAATTTATTCCTTCTGACATTTGGAAGGAATCGAGATTTTATGATTAGAAAAACTGATACAATTTAGTGCGTTAACATTGAGAAGAAACGGCGAATGAATTTATTTAGCACATTATTAAATAAACAGATGACGATTAGGTATAAATAAATTTTAACCTGCGCAGAATTGGTTACGGCACTGTTATTTTCGGGCATGGTTGTTTTTTATACATTCGATAGGTTCAATTGATTTGAAGGACTTTCCTTCTAAGGAGATAAAAAAATTACTACCCCATGATATTAAAAAAACTAAATCAATAATTTTTATATTGCAAGAGAATAGTGAAGTCTTTAATTTGAAGATTGAACAAAAATATGTATCCTTTGACTAACATTGTCAATGCCACAGTTGACAGTATATACAAATGTACTCTGTGGTCACAGTTAAATGTATAAGGTACGGTACCACAGAGTACAAAGTGAAATGAAAATGAAATGTTATAAGTAAAATGTCACAGTCCGCTCTATTGCTATCAAACGTGCATGAAGGGAAGTGTGTGGAAAATAAAGAAAATGTATTCTTAATTTCTGGAAAATATGACTATTATCATACTTTGTGCGATGGATTTAATGACACGGTAATATAATCCTCTAAATCAGAACTTGTCACTATGCGTCGAAAGTCAACAGCAGGTTCAACGTAACATTTTTTCCTACCGGATAGAAATTTTCTAGTTACTCCTGAGAAAGAAGTTCTGCCTGGGAGTGTTAAATATCTAAACCCCCTCGATGGCCATCCGGCTTTAGGGGGATACTAACTTTCGCAACGTTAAGCATAATTTATGACATTTCATTATTTTAGGGTTGGGGTTGTGGATACAGAACATTACAGACAATATGTTCCTGGATAAATTACAATATCAGTAGCAAGAAAGTGCCAGTGCCAAGTATACTAGAAATTCAGCAAATTTTAGTAACCTTAGAAGATAAGCCAAAATCATTTTTGAATAATCGAGAATGGATTGGTAGTTTTGAGGTGTGTACAGTTGATTAGAATACTTTAATAGTTATGTCATTTGAACAAAAAAATATTTCCATGTCTTTTTATTGTTTGTACAGGTTTGCTTAGTGATTGATAAGTTATATGATATTCCATGCAAAATTCTACATGTTGAAAAAGGAGATGAGCTAGACACAATTGTAGAGACTCTAAAGAGCCATTTTGTAAGGTGTGGCAGCCCAGTAATGATGGGAGGCAATGTGGACTGTTCTTCTAAAGGTATAATGGGGATAACTATACAAGAGAGTGAAGTCAGCTTGCTAGTAGTGGTAAGCCTAATAATGTAATGGGTGTATTAACAGCATATTATAGTTTTATTTTGTGTTCCTATAATCTGTTTTGAAGAACATTGTTATTGTTACTACAAATTAAAAAAGAAATATCAATAAGGTCATTATTCAATACCTTCATGAAACTTATTTGCTTCTACTGTTTTGAAATGGCACATTACCATTAAGCATTTTTATCATATATTTGTCAGTGGAAAATCCTAATAGGTAATTAATTTTCTGCATACAATGACCTTCAAAATAGACTACACCTTGAATAACACATTAAATTCTATAATTTTATTTACTATCAAACTAGTATTGCTAAACTCACAAAATGAATGTGCTAAAGCACCTAAAGCATAATCTGGATTATGAATAATGTCCTATTGAATATATTAAAAACTATTATTTTAGGATCCACACTACATTGGAAAAGAAGAATCAAATGAGTTCCTTCAAAATAAGGGTTGGGTAAAATGGCAACCATTGGAAGACTTTCTAAGTTCTTCATTTTATAATTTATGTTTGCCCCAAGTTGTGTATAATACTTAACACCAACAATACAAATATATTTGGATGGACTACTGAATATATCTTGTTTTATTTAATCAATTACAACTTACAAACTAGTTGATGTATTTGCAATGTAATTTTACATTACACATACTTATAAACACTGTTTTATAATTAGGTAGATTTAGTAGATTTGGAAATAAAAATGCCTTGTAAATAATAATATCAGCCTTTATTAAAAATTATACCTAAAAGCAGAACAATTGTATCC
Organism: Megathymus violae; assembly: GCA_003671415.1. NCBI lineage: Eukaryota > Metazoa > Arthropoda > Insecta > Lepidoptera > Hesperiidae > Megathymus > Megathymus violae. Next base: position 1,529,949 of record PDGT01000032.1, read on the forward strand.
CTGGTTTGTGTACAAATAACTTAGTCACTATCGGGTATCTCAGTATCAGTCTAGTGTACAATTTAGATTTCAATAGCCTCCAGCATATACAATGAAAGTTCCATTTAACAGTTAAAGGATCTTGATAGTTGCCAGATACCTTCACTAGGACCACAGATTGCACAAGCAAAATACATATATTTACTGAATGGGCACTGTCAGTGTATGTTTAAACTATCATATCATACAGTACCAATATCTGTAAAAACCTATCAGTTAAAAATATTTCATACATAACTTCAAACACAACAAAACTAATGTTTCAACAACATTTAAATAATTCATCCTAATAACTTCATTTCAATTCTTTTAGTGCCATTGCAATGACAGAATAATAAATCTCATGCAAAAATAAATCACCGCAAACAACAAAGACTGTTTTAGTATCATTTATTAGACAAGGCGTGTCAGTAGACTTTGCTCGATAAAGCTGACCTTCACATCTCCACATTGACTCGCTCCTATTCTTTTCGCTATAGATAACGGAAGTAAAAGTCGCATAACGTGAAATGGCGAGTGAAATAAACTGCAAAATGGGATTAAACGTGCCCTCCGAGAAACAGAAGCGTTCTAATAAAAAAAAACACTCGGTCACCCGAGTACGAATCGAGCTTCAAATTGCTCGTTTACAATAGACTTGACGCTATATTTATTTAACTATTTAGTGGCTCGTGTAACATATCAGTTGTTTACACAAAACGTATAGAGTCGATTTCGTGTAATTGTTTGTGTGACCGCTTCGCACAATAAGCTATCGTCATGCCTTTTTTTATCAACGCTCAGTCGCTAATCCGCGTTCATGATGAGACACACTCCCTGCAGCACCCAATGGCTGCAGTGCTCTGCGGTCCACAGGTCCGCCTCGAATACCAGGCCCACGCCCATGGCGTTCCGTCGCTGCGAGGTCGTGTACACCGGCGTTCGGAGAGTGTTCTGTAAATAATATATCAGTGTCCGTATATCAACTTTAAATGAATTAAATTAATTTTACTTATTACGTAGTTTTTATTTCATTTTCAGACATTTTCTTACATCCAAAATAATAATATAATTTTCACACATTAAGAACTGATGTCTATTTAATTTCATAGCTACACACCTACGCGAAGGTCATCAGTTTATAATAAATAAAACTTATGATAAATTTGAATTTGGTATAATCACGATACTCTTAAAACGACGTGAAAAATAAATAAAAAATAAATTTGCCGCATTGGGGCGTCTTAGAATACTCCCCCAATCCTATGCTGGCAGAACAGGGTGTCGTAAGAGGCGACAGAAGTCAGCCTGCTTGGTGGTAGGACTTCGCGTATGGATTATATTTATTATCAGTATTATTATTAAAATTATTACTGGTATTATTATCTTTACGTGAAGCCCGCCTGGTTAGCTACCACCCTCCTGCTTGAGTCAGCCGCCAAACGATTCATCGCGTTCCGGCTGGGGACTTGAGAGCCAGTACCTTTTTTCTAACCTTCTCATTTACTGGTCGACAACGCATCAGTGATACCATTGGTTTTGTTCATGTCCATGGGCGACGGTGACCACTTACCATCAGGTGGCTCGTCTGCTCGTTTGTTGGCTATTAACATAAAAAAACGCTCACACTCTGTCTCGGGAGCGGCATAGACATACACAAGTTAGACATAATAACAAACACCAAGACTCAATACCGAACATCGATCTAACCACATAAATGTCTGCCCCGACCGGGGGCAATCATAGCTAAGATTTTTTACTTGGCAGCTAGGGCAAAAGTATCGTCAAAACAAAGTTACGTAAGTAAATAATTAAAAATGTATATAATTTACGTTATAATAATAATTATTGTTTTTTACCTACTTTACAGTCAAATAAATAATTAAACACATTCCGGTTTCCAGTGAAAAATGTGTGATAGTCTAATCACTATATATAGCACAAGAGGTTATCAATTTTAACATAATGAACGTTTTTGTAATCTGTTCGAATTACTTATTTGACAAAGTGCACTGCTTCATATCTAAAACGTTACTTAGTAAAATCCACCGTTATTTTAGAAAAACGTTAATGTTATTTAGGCTACCGACAAAAATAACCAGATACATTAGACTTCCGTTTCAGTGCTATTAAAATTAGACTGTTGTTCTGTTTGAGGTATTTCTGTGACCTGCCCCAACATGTCTGTCTCCAAATGAGGACAAAAAGGAACATTCAGCTGAATCTGACCCCAAAGAATAATAGATGAATTTAAAAATTAATGCCGTCCCCAAAAATTTGTTGAAACAGTTAAGTTTAAATGTTTTATGAGTAGCCAAAAATAAATTCTCGGGACGGATTCCATAAAATATGAGCCTCCATTTGGGACAGGCACGCGAGGGTAAAGGGGAATAAACCCTTCTAAGACTGGGATGAAATAGAAGTGTATATGTATGTAAGTGTCACTGACAATAATGGATATACCATAGGTACAGGATTGCTAGGGCAAATTCGCATTAAAATTCATTAAATTATTTAGATATTATGTAAATACACTTAAGTATACGATATTATACATAAAAAGGAGCTTAAACATTGAGGATTGAGAAGAAACGCAGAATGAACTTCACCTGATCTTTTAATGCATGAATAAATTAATATTTATTCAAAGTTGATTTTTACAAACACTTCGAAAGTCAAATTAAGTCAACTTTTCAACAAATCTCTACTGTGAGTGGTCCCGGAATAACCATCAACCAATTGATTGGTTGGTTTGGCTTTAGATCAACATATGGCAATTGCGTAGTAAGTTTTAACACGCAAGGCACCAATTGCAGCGCTATCCAGGCGTCTTTGTCATTTATGTATTGATCTGTACCATAATAATATTGCAGACGGGACTAAATCCTAGATTGGTTGTAAATGCTGCAAAACTAAATGATCTTTAAAGTTCAAATTGGACTAACCTGCAGCTTAAGCTTGTGGAATTCTATAGGGATTATGTACATAATCGGCAACTCGGTGACAAGAACTTTAGGATGCGATCGACGTAAGCAGCCCTCTTCCAGGTCCCACCGGGCACCTTCCAAGTACAACCCGCGGATGTAGCAACCCTGTGGACGGCACACTTGTCTCGTATCGTCATACATACAATAATTGAATAATATCGTTCAAAGGCGCCAGTATCCTTGGCTGCAACCGTCTGATACAAGTTGCAAACAAGTGAAGCTTATGACTTACTACCCATCATTATGAAATTGACTTGTAATGAGTAATACAATATTAATATATTTTTCACTACACAACAGTTTTCTATAAAATTTCTCGAGCGCTTAAAAAATTTTAGAGGGCACATTGAGCTGTCCGTTCTGATTGTTATCGTTAAATAATGTCGGATATTTTCGGAAGGAATGAGAAGTCTTAGTACCTACTTAAGTAGCCCACTATAACTCCTAATAATCCGCACTTTTTGAAAAATTCTTTCGAAACAAAAAATAAGTAAATAAACAAGGTGGTGAATTCGAATATCAAAGTTCTTTTGTATATAGTTTCAGGGAGCGGTCGGCTACCGTGGGCGCTCGTTCCTCGATGTCGTCCGGCGAGCGGTACCGCGTGACGCGCGTGAACTGCGTGGAGCGGTCGAGCGGCCACGTGTTGACGCGGCACGCCATCTGCACGTGCGCGATCAGGTACGACTCCGGCACGTGCAGCCCCGACAGCCACATCACCACCGGCTCCTCCATCGTCGCCTGCGCATACAATGCGCGTCTTTAACACTTCATGAATTATAAAAGATAAATGGGCAGTCTCGTGATGAACAAAGTTACTTTAGTGACGGACACGATACGAAGAGGACGTGTACCCGTAGTTGTGTTTAGTAGAGAGCCTGTTAATATTAGTTTCTAGTGTCCCTTAACATGTATTTCATAAGTTTTGCAGGCATTCACCCATGAAACAAGCTGCTTCGATACAGCCGGTGCAGCTAACCGAACTTCTTTCACATAATTACAATGTAATAAGTATAATGTTGGCATACCCTACCACGTCGATGTCATGGTGCGCTCTGACAACTTGTATAAATCCAAACTTGGACCCCACCACTGGTTCCCAACAAAACAAAAGTAAGGACTACACTCACAAGGCGTGTTAGCGCATTATTACGATAGCACGCGTCGAAGTAAGACGTGGTTACCCTCTAATCATTACTAATGAGCAGTGATGTGTTTAAAGCGCTATCTAAGAAGTATCAAGTGCTGAAGAAATAGTAATCCAACTCTTGTTTGTTTATTCTATTTATAGGCGTTGGTTAACAACTGTATAATAATAAAAATTACAACAAGAAAAATATTACTTATAAGACCAGACTTAATCACTCTATAAATATTATTCGGTAGCAGCGACAAAACTGCATACCCAATCTGTATACTGCTTGGTCCTTGACGTGAAGTGGTCCATCCACCCTCCGAGCGACTTGCAGGTGGCGGGCGCGAGCGAGCGCCACGCGGCCGGCAGCTGTCCGTTGTACAGCGACACGGCGACGTTGTCCAGGATCGCGTCCATGCCGATCTCGCCCGCTAGCGCCTTGCGCAGCTGCGACAGCGTCACTGACATGCGACCGATCAGACGGTTGAACCTGGAACGTATCACGACAACATAATTACAACGATTTCAGCCTCATTCCTGAATCGTATATCTACTAAAAATAATGAAATTGTAAGGGGCCCGTATCTGTATATAGTGGATGGCATACCTAGAACAAAACGATCTCCTTGGCGACCGACAGTACTGATTTCGCTGAAATCGGTCGACTGGAGACCTTCTAGCGTATGCCACTCACTTGTAGGGCGAGGCTCTCGAGAAAAACGGGGAGGCGCTCGCCGTCTCCCTTGATATCTCGAAGGCTTTCGGCAGGGTCTGGCACGCTAGCTTGTTAAGTAAGCTTCCAGCTTACGGTATTTCCTCTGGCCTTACCGTTTGGATAAAGGACTTTCTGAGTGAACGGTTTCTCAGAGTTGTCGTCGATGGCTGTACGTCACAATCGATGGCTACCAATGCCGGAGTTCCTCAGGGGTCCGTTCTGTCCGCTACTCTGTTCCTGCTGCACATCATCAATGATCTGCTCAAGCCCGGTATCTATGGGTATACAGTGACAGCACAGTAGCGGATAGATTACCTTCCGAAACCTCGGGCCAGTAGGGACGAAATTCAGTCCGAAAGAGAGGCCATGGTGGAACGCATGAATATCTCACTTCGGCAGTGTCCGAATGGAGCGATGTCAATTTTGTGCGATTCAACGCAACCAAAACACATACTTGTTTGTTGAGGGCCAAGAGGAGCCCGTTCACCTTGGCTCTTACTTTTCAGAATGTATCCTTGAAATGCACTGACCGTCTTCAATTGTTCGGAGTTGAAATTTCGTCGAAACTTAACTTTGGTCGGTTCATCGAGTCTAAGGCTAAAGCCGCTGCAAGGAAACTGAGGGTCCTTGCGAAGGTGAGGTAGTACTTTACACTGAATCAGCTTTTAACTTCATATAAAGCTCAGGTTCGACCGTGTGTGGAGTACTGTTGTCACATTTGGGCTGGTGCTGCCAAATGTCATCTATCTGCGTTGGACTCGATAGAGAGGCGTGCAAAGAGGCTCATTGGTGACCCAGATCTGGTTGAAATCAATTTGCAAAGTCTCAAGCACAGGCGCAGGGTTGCCAGCCTCTCGGTCTTCTATAGGGTACATTTTGGAGAGTGTGCACAGGAATTGTTCCATTTAATTCGCCCATCGCCGTTCCTCCATCGGCGTACGGCAGGTATCCACCCTTATGTAGCAAACGTACCACCTTCACGGACACCGCGGTTTACATGTTCATTCATTATGCGCACTGCAAAGGACTGGACTTGCCCGCGTCGGTGTTCGTCGTCGTCACGCCGACTACTTACGGTGTGAAAGACTTCAAGAGGAGAGTGAATAGGCTATTTATAAGTTAGTGCGTTCAACATCTTAGACTTCATCACCACTTACCATCAGGTGCGATTGTTGTCAAGCATTAACTTGTTTTATGTAAACAAAAATCTCGGGCAAAGATTGCAGAGCTTGCAGCATTAAATGAAAGAGATGACTGTATGTTTAAAAACTATATGTGCATTTTTAAACAATAATATACATACAAAAATAGTATCAAGGATTGATAAGCTTGAATATATTGACGACGCTTGAGAACCGATACCTGGGCAACTGTTAGTAACCACGCTTAGATCCATATGATAATGCCCGATCTTTTCCCACGACTCTACTCTCTCGTGATAATATGGAAAAAAAATCTAAGTCGTGTAGATCATGCTCTTCTTTGTATTTACTATCTATGCATTATTTTCACAAATTACCTACATACCATTTTTTTTATAATCAAAACGAATACTTAGTTATAGTTTTTTTGTTACTGTACTATTAGGCGATTCAATGATCTTAAAAAAAAAACATTTAAAATAAAAAAAATTACAAGCAACTATTGCAGTAGTATCCGAAATGATATGTATGTTTAAACCGTGCTGGGACCGTCTGGAAGGTTCTTTTTTTTCTTCGGATTTTTTTTTAAATACGGCGTTGGAGCCAGTACGTTCAGCCAAATACCGTTTCGGACCTTACAGTTAATAAATGTGTAAAAATACAAATTTTACACATCATATAGTGTAGTACCTCTCGAGCTCCTGCAGCAGTACGACGACGGTGGGCGTGATGTTCATCTCGAACTGCTTGCGCACGCGCCAGATGTCGTAGCGCGCGGGCAGCTTGCTCAGGATGTCTACCGCGATGCAGTCGATGAACTCCTCGCGACTCATTGCACCACCACCCTCGCCTGCTCACACAAATTTACATATATGGCCACAAATAATCCCATACTGGCAAAACAGGGTGTCGTAAGAGACAACAGAAGCCAGCCTGCTTGGTAGAGCTTGGTGGCGGTGCTTGGCTTCGCGTGAGGACTATATTATCAGTATTATTATAAACTAATTCCCCTGTAATTACCCTGCTTGGAAAGCCGCCAAACGACTCGTCGTGCTCCGGCTGGGGGCTTGAGAGCCAGTACTTTCTTTCTCAAATTCTCATTTCCTGGCCGAACGCATCAGTGATACCTTTGGTGTTGCTGGTGTCTATGGGCGTCGGTGACCACTTAGCATCAGGTGGCTACTCTGCCCGTTTGTTGGCTATTAACATAAAAAAAAAATCTTCGTTCAACATCTAATACTCAAGAAAGTAAACTTTACATGAGAATACATCAAATTTTTATTACTTATGTAGGTACTTTGTACATGAAAATAATAGTAATGTGTAACTTCATAGCTTTAGCACCAGCAGCAGCATTTAGTAGCAGCCCTTTCTAATAATCAGTAACGATGACATTTTTTGAGTTCCGGTACAAGAACTTAAACGACCATATTTTTTATACTAATAAATTATGAAACATACTCTTTATACCATAATAATTACATTACATTATATATTTTACAGTTTGTTTAAATTGACGTACACTGCACAGCAGAAAGAAAAACATTTTATTTAATTTACTTATATAACAAACGGCTATGAATCATTCATTGTCGTATTCACATTCACCTATCAACGTGTACCCACGTATCAACTTGTTTATACGCTCGCCCGTCACGTACGCCACAACACCAGCTGCTATGTAAACGGCAGCTCGATAGTCATAATTTTAGCGTCCCTCTTCCTTAAGAAGGGGTCGCATCCGATGAAGTCTTAGAGGCCGGATGGCTAAAGCCAATCCCAGGTGGTGTTTAGCGGGTAGGTACCTAGGTCTATCGTGAGTCCCACATAAACAGCGTAGTCGGCTGCGCTGCATGAGCATTCACCACCTCCCTCCCGCACATCCCCGGAGGGAGCCTTTCCTCCTTGCTTAGGCGCAAAAAAAATTGAAATATTTCATTCGTCAGCTAGACGGCACAGAGTGCGATAGCTTCGCAGTCCATTCTGAGGAATGTGAAGGCTAGAAAGTTAAAAGGAAGGCCCGGATAGTCGCGCAGGCCCTTCTCAGAACCACAAATATGCATATAAGAATCAAATGTTGTATGTTTGTTTATAAATTGAATAAACTTTGTTATTCATCCATCAATTATTTATTTCATGGCCTGTCGTCATAGTTATTATTTCTATTCGTGCCTAATCGACAAACGAGGCCACAAGAGGACGAAAATCACCGAGAGGAGCGCACCGTTTTGAGAAAGACATTCGCAAGTCATTAGCTAAGAGCATCATTTTTTATACTTTGTATGTTTGGCAAGTTAATTTTGCAGAATGAATTTTTTTTTCAAATTTTTGGAGAATGATTAGTTCGAAGAAATCTCATCATCGTTATTTTTTCACAATAATTTAAAAAATGTAAGTCATTACATACGGTAATATAAATACATTAATAGACTCGTACAAACGTATAACTTACCATTTGCAATTGCTATCCTCGTTGACGCGTTTAATGAAATAAATTAATATTAAATTATTTATAACAATCACAATTATATGAATAGATAATTAATTTCATACGACATTCTTTTATTCATAATATATATTTGAAATATTTATATACCTCCGATTTTTTTTACTAGCAGCATGAAATGATAAAACATATTTGATGAACAAATATTCAAAAAAGGAAAATATGTAGATTACAACGTTGCAAGTTAATAAAGATGTCATAGACAAATATACATAGACTTTATAGGTACAGTAATATCATTATGTTCACTATAAGTACCTATTTCAACGGCTCTTAAATAGTGTTAGACTACTACTAAACACTACAAGTAAATTAATCTCACACACTCACATCCCCATATTTATTAAGGTTCTCTGTGTTCATGGACATGGCATCATGGACATACAAAATAAATATTTATCTGTCACATAAAATCTCTGCCAAAATCACCAATAGTATTTATTATCTGAGGTGGTAGAATCTATCAATACATATTACATAATAAATAACAAAATTTCTATCTATATGTTTGAGCGCTATTATTTCACAAACAATCTCAATCATTACACTAATAAATAAAGTGGTTCACGAGGAACCATCCACGAGTAACCAGTTGAAAGTGTATTTCTTGAATTTGTGCTGTGATACAGACAACCATCGGTGACACACATGCATACACACAGTTTAACGCACATTGATTAACACTCAGTTCAGTCACACACTGTGCGCATACATATGCTGCGGGGACGCCCTCATAATGCTTGCCCTCATTCCTTGCTCCTAAATTATCTAACTTAAGTGATATCAGTCTATACTAAACACGTCATTACCTCCTATATTAGTGTACTATGGATACTAGTTACGACACTCACTGGTCTGCGGCTGCAGCTCGATAAGGTGCGACCACATCTCGCGCACCGCTTGACTGAAGTATCCGATCTCGGCGTTCGGGTGCAGGCCGAACACTTCGGGGGTATTCGCCAGTGGCAGAGTGTCGATGAAGTCTAGAATGATACTCGTTACTTACGGTTCAGTTACGACTACGGTCTCTCTCGTCAGCCAAAGTTTTAAGTAAAATTCAGTCCATGAGACCTACAAGTTACAACACAAAACACTTCGGCAGGTGTATTCAACATACTCGCTTTAAAGCATCTACTAAATACGTCAAAGGATATCGCAATAACGGTTTTTTTTAAATTATATTCTTAAAAACATGTTTAAAACATATCTCCTTTTACATCAATGAAGTACAAACTGCTTTGTTTTAAAAGTATCATTCGTTTTTCCTTCAAATATTGCAACATTTAGATTATATTTTTTAATTTATTTTTACATTAGAAGTAATGATAAATTTGAATTGACATGTATACTATGATCAAATAAAACTTTTTTCCTTCGTAGGTAATACTTAAAAAGAAAAAACAAATTTTATATAATCGTTTATTTAGGTAAGTATGAAGTCGATCAATTTTTTTAGGTATTACACTTGATAAAGGTGTACTGAGAAAAAACGAAAAAAAAATTGTGCACGCATCGAAACAAGCCTGTACGTAAATACTTCAATACCTTTTTTTTTACCTTAAACGGAGTTAATTCAGCACAGAGTTTTAACAAGCGTCAACTCAACTCGTCAACTTTCCAAAACACAACAATTGATTAGGAGTGGGATGACTAGTAGATGGACTAATGTCACAGAAACGTCTGCCTCGGCCGAGAATCGAACCTGGAATCCTTTGCTCGGCAGGCAATGTCACTATCAACTGGGTATCCTAGTACATTGTAATTACCATTGATATATCTAATTCATGTATATATATGTTTTAGCCATAATCTGGTCGTTCACACTTTGCTTGAGACTAATAGAGACTGTATTAGAAGCGATCGCTCACCGATGTACTCCTCGCGCTCGCCGTCGGGCGGAATGACGTAGTCGAAGGTGGCGTCGCGGTAGAAGTGGAACGGCTGGAAGCGGTCGAACAGAAACTCGCCCATGTACTCGTCCATGTAGGTGCGCACTACGCGACGGTCGAAGTCGTCGATCACTCGACCGCCGTACATCACCTGACAACAACACAATATCTGGTGTTCAAGAAAATAGTTAAATTAATGCTCTTTACTATGTAACGCTACATTGTCACTTATCATGAGTAGGAGTTGTAGTCGAGCATTAATTAATTAATAAAAAATAACAATCATAATACTTAGGGCTTATTCTTTTATTATTTTCGAATAATTTTATTCGCATTTATTATTTGACTGTTGATGTGTAATATTTTTAAACCTTCTTGGGGCCACGGAGTATAGATGTTAAATGAGAAGGGTTTTGCTATCTATTATATAATCGCAATAGTCTATAGATTAATCTTATTGTTAAATACGGTCGCTGTGACAATATAGAACGAGCAACACTATCAGGTAACGTGCGCATTGAATTATAATTAAAATGAACTCGTTAGAATATGATGTTGCATGTTAACATGTAGGTACTTACTTCTCCGAACAGGTATTTGAGCGTGGCCCAGGGTGTGGGTCCGTTGGCGGCGGCGCACCGCTCCAGGTAGCACTGCAGTATCTGCATGCACACCACGAAGTCTGACTCGCTGAAGTCGTACGCAATGTTCCACCCTATCTTGTCGTACTTGCGACGTTCCTGTGCGTAATTAGACGAATGCTGTTTTATAATTTTTATCGTTATAAACCAAATCTATAATTGCCGATATTCGTTAGATGTCTGAAAAAAACATAATTAATTCGTTATTTCCACTAAGTACTTTGCTTCACTCCAGTTTTTCAACGGCTGCTGTTAATGTTTAAAGGACTAGGGAAAATATTCAGAAGCGTAGAAAATATTGAGAATAATGCGTTAGTTATATTGAATCTAATGGATGTTCATTGAAAATCTTCATATGAATGTCGTAGTTTGATCATAAAATTGACAATATGAAGAATTTGACAATACGAAGAAATTGACAAGAATTAATTGTAAGACCATAGTTTCATTAAACGCCTCGGTTGTCTTCTGAACATTATATTGTACAGTCACACCGCTAGGCTGTCAAAAAAATCTTATTACAAGTATTCTAATTACCATTTGATCTGTCGAGTGGCTTCCACCTAAAACATGAACAGACAGAAAAACAAACAGACGAAAAAATTAAAAAAACATAATCGCGTAATTATTAGTAAAGATTTACCTGAACCACAGCATGGAAGAAAGCGAGTACGTAGACAAGTTTCTTGAAGTGCGGATGAGGGCATTCGTCGAGCGCATGCGGACGCATCTTGAAGTACGTGTTGCGCAAGTTCAGCTTCAGGCCGTTGGGTGGTTCCGTAACAACTGTCCACGATGAAACTCGGTGTCAATTATTTATTTAAGCAGAGAAATTAAAATCGTAACTCGTAATATATATTAATCCATACCGTTCTATGGAGTAATTTCCTACGATGTACATGACAACTATATATACTATGGAAGACATTTCCAATATCAGAATATACGACGTGAGGTCCTCCAAGACCACTTTCGTCTTGACCGGAAAAGTTATTGATAGAATTCTATATGCTCCAAATGTCTATGGGCGGCATGGACCACATACTACCAGACAGTCCGTTATGTCGTTCACCTGATTTTTCGATAAAAAAACATTATCAGAAAATAACTAACATTTATTATACACACATAAGGATAAAACATGAGTTGACAAACCTTTGAGCGACCGCTGCAGTATACCGATCGGGAAGGTGGGTGTAGGGTCGGTGGTGAGCCACAGCCGATACTCGGGGTGCGGCTTGGTCATCATCTCCAGCTGCTTCTCCAGCTCGCGCAGGAACGACACCAGCAGGTGGCAGTTCTGTAGTATCAGCCACTGTCCGTGCGAGATAGCGCCCTCCAGGAGCGCTATGGCTGCCTGTTTTAGATGTTGTAGATTTTACAAATTAATTTTATGTAACAATATCCGATTATTCATTTTATTATCATCCAAATTCATAATTGTCCCAGTACTAGGTTTGGGTGATTAAGTGTAAATAAAATGCGAAATTGACAGATTTCACACGAACGTGAATTCTCAGGTATGCAGGTGTATTCACTATGTTTTTTTTTTCACAATTACTTCTGTCACTCGGGCTCGTGGTAACCATTCTTAGTTAAGTCTAATTAATTACCTTATTTTAGGTATATTCATTAAAATTAAATTGTATAAAAATAATAAACATAATAATAATAAACTTTTACACACTCACACCCCCGCACTAGGATTCCCTGTGTTGCGGGTGGCATGGACATACACAATTATCACATCACAAACACCCATGACCCGAGAACAAACATTTATCTGTCACATAAATATCTGCCATGGCCGGGAATCGAACCCGGGACCTCACGCTCGGCAGGCAGGCTCACTACCAACTGGGCTACGGGGTCGTCAAACGTTAAACAAATTTGATGTAGTAATTGGGAACCCTGTAGCCCAGTTAATGGTGACCGTGCCCGCCAAGCTAAAGGTCCAACGATTGCTTCCCGGCCGGGACACGCATTTATGTGCGTGTATGTTAGCATTTGTTATTATGTATTAACATGTTCACCCCTTCTTGCCCCTGTCCCAACGACAGGTACTTGAACTTGCCGCCGCCGAAGCCGCACTTGTCGGCCAGCTTCATCAGGTCCGCGGTGGGGTCCGAGCCCGGGCTCAGTATGAACACCACGGGGGTGTACGGCGTCGTTTGCTCCACGATCATGTCCAGGCTAGATAAGATTAAATGAAATATAAATATATAGATGTCCCTCATTTAAATATTAAATTATAATATATAAATTATATTATTTAGATAGCGCATTCGGCAGATCTTTTCGAACCTTAACGTTGGCTTACCTGCTATTAGCGGGTTCAAACAACATTCTTCCTATATTCTAATTACAATATAATTTTTGGGTTAGCACGGATTTCTCCTGGTGGGCACGGCTAGGGTTCCACAGATAAAGACTAAGTACTACGTATATACTTATTTCGTGTTTTCGTCATTATTACCTTATTAAAATCTAGCAGTCGGACCAACCGACGGTGAGTGGTTTCCGCCACCCATGCATATCCTTAACACCCAAACAATTACTCAGGCGTTACCATTAAAAGAGGAGATTGGTTTGGACTCAAGCTCAGGTGCAGCCTCTAAGAGCCATAATAATAATTTTATTGAGCATTTAGGATTAACAGTCTTCTTTTTAAAATCTTTCTACAAACACTCGTATAAGTTCCTTCGAAGTTAAACAGTAAAAAAAGTACAGTAAAGTGTGGACGAATGCGCAGCCGGGTCACATCCACCGACACAGCCATGCCACACCACACTACAAGCAGTGACTAATGCAATGCCGGTATTTAACAGGTTTTTCATTACTTAAAATATGCGAGGTTCGTTAAAAGAAAACTCACGCCGACATGTACAATTGTTTGGTGCGTTTTATTAGCGATCAGAATAACAGAAAATCGAATCGAGATCATATTCAAACAATATTATTTTTGGAAACGCTTGTTTATTTATCTGGTACGTATCGAAACTATTATAAATTATCAGCTAGCGTAATTCAATACCTAATGACGGGCGGCGTGATGTACTCCTCGCCCATGGTGACGGTGATGTAGTCGGTGAGCGCGCGGTAGATGCGGTCCACCCGGAAGCAGCGCAGGATCATTAGCAGCTCGAACGGGTTCAACTTCTCCCGGTACTCGTCCGGGATCTCGTTCACCTCGGGCGTGTCGCTGTCGAACCACTGACGGACCATAGTGTTGGCTTTAGAAATATATAAAGAGAGAATAAACAAAGATTATATTTTATCAGTTACGTAGTAAATAAAATTATAGCTTGGTCCTTTGTTTGCTAGCATAAGGCAAATGTTAATGCATTGATTTTCATTTCTGTAATTTTATTATTTTAAGAAACGGTATTCTAATTTAATACGAACAGGTAACAATTAGGCTTGCCGATAGATGGCGTGGATAAATTTTATCCTGAAGCACTCTACTTAATTTATCTCGTGAACTCTATATAAACGATCGAAACTACCACGTGGAAAACATTATTAGGCAGTAGGAAAATCCCCATTTTACAAATCCTACGTTGAGTGCGATGCGCGGGTAATAATTTAAGAATTATACCAATAAGGTCAACAGGATTGTTAACACTTTGTTATTTACACTGCTAGACATTTTAACGAGGTCTTTTGTTCCAAATTTGGTCCGAGCAACGGATAGGCAATATGGTGTGGGAAAACTATGACCTTTGATATTTCAGTGCGTCAACAATTACGAGTTTACTTATGAGCTGTGTATTTATACAATACTTATTGCAATTTCTAACATTATAACAGAAAAACTCACATATAGTCATATAGTCTTGACTTAATTCTTTTCTTTCATATACGAGTATATATAGAATAAGTAAAAATTTAACCTGTAAATGAGTCCCTGTGTACCAAACATAACAGACTAGGGCAAATAGTTTTGCGCTATGCTATGTATGTGCTATCTATGTTTCATGTATCGCTAACGGTAGGGGTGCCGCGTATGGAAATGCTTTCGGACGTAAGTACACACCTCTTGCCACACGTCGAGTCCTCTCGAGATGTGGTGCGGAAGCTCCGAGAACGACTCCGGAAAATCGACGCTTAATTTCATTATATCTTGCCATCCCTGCGGAGTGAAGTTAAACAGTTAAAGATAAATCGTATTTCAATTTAAGTACGTACTAGGTATATACATATTCACTGAAGATATATTGTATACCAGGTTTCTTCTTGTGTTAAATGGTCTCTGCATTCATGCGTAACTGTAGGATGTTATGGAGTTTACATTTTTCAAAGTCAGGAGTGGATGACCCGAGTAGCAAAAAAAATATTTTTCTGCTCTATAAATATGTTTAGTAACCATAGGTATAAGCGAATTTAATAATAAGTGGTCATTGTCTATTTAATATATGAAATGTTTAGAATTACAATAGGCGCAATCAATACTAAGAGGGCTTAGGGGTAGATACGTGGATATTGTCATTGTAAAAAAACCCCTTGGCAGTTTCTTGCCGTTTCTTCTTCCGTGACCACTCACGATAGGGATTTGTTGCAGCGATGGCGTAGTTTATCTTTCGAAAAGTGTTTGTAAAGATGACAATGCTTAACGAAGATGGAATGTTTAACCTTGCGTAATATATCAACGTACCTCAATGGACAGGTACCCGAAAGAATTTCACAGCTAAAAAAATATCAAATATCAATGCCAAATTATTTGAACGGTTACGTACTTGTGACGGTATCCAGGAGGCGGGGCAGGGCGTGGCCGACTTCTCCAGGGAGACGTTCCCCTTGATGAAGAAATCGAGTTGCATCTGCGACACGTTGCCTTCGCTCTGCTCGAGCTTGATGCACATTTGGAATGAGAACAGTAACTTGTGCCGCTCGAATATACCTGCGGATACACATTTAACTGGTAACTGACGATATAATGTTTTGGATGAACGGCCAGATGGGAAGACCAAAATATCTGCACCAATTTTCAAATAATATAAAATATATTCATAATATAATATACATGAAAAGTTACTATTTATTTTAAAATAATATTCGTATATAGTTATTTCAGAATAATTAATTTTTATGTTACCATATGTATTAGTTTGTTTCAAAATAAAAATAATAAATGTAAGAGTACGCTGCAAATCAGTTTCATATAAATGGTTAAGAAAATCAAAATACAAAACTGTACAAAGGCAAGCCTATTTATGTAATATAATAGACTAATAATTAATTAACTATATAATAGACTAATTTAGTTTAGACATATTTAAATTGACGACGGGCTGATATTTATACATATACTATAACCAATGTGCGGTACAAGTAAAGGCAACCTTACCTGTGCATCCGTAATCGTATACGTTTTTGGTGAGCATATCAATGATATTCTTGAGACGTTTCGCGAGTATCACATTAGGCATCGCTTTACGTAACGAATACGAGAATACCTGAAAATATACGACACTTCAAAACTAGTATGCAATAAGTAATTCAACGAAAACTTAACATCGCAGCCTTTGTTATTGGAAAAATTATAACTGTTATCGGAACGTTAAATGTCAATATGTTTTGTTTTGTTGACATTTGAAAATAATGTTTATAATGAAAATTACCGTTTACCATTTCAATAAATATTATAAAAAATGTAAATGTCTATAACTTTATATAATCTATCTACTCAATATATTCTATGTAGTCAAGAATTACTTTCCATTATATTTATTTATTTTGTCTTGCCTTTCATATCGGACGTATATGCATTATAATGTCTTACGTCGAGATAGGAGGAGAGCGAGTACTGGTACATGGTGTTGACGGCCGCCATGTCAGACAGCACGAAGAACAGGATGGAACCGCGCTTGGCCACCGGCCGGTACCCGTCGCGCAGCTTCTCGATGTCCTTCGTCGTCGCCTCCGCCAACTCCAGCTTCTCCATGACCTGCCACATTGGAATTAGGCAATGTATCATATTCACTCCAATCAATGTATCTTATGTCTTTAATATACCCTCTACCCGCTTGGCTAGCTACCAGTCTCATTAGAGACAATCATGACGTATTTAATTTCGGTTTCATCTGCAGATTTGAGAGATGTGGGCGAACATGTGCAAAAAACAAAATTACCAAATTTACAATGGTTTAGTGGTGATCTGTAGGACATCAGTCTAGAAATGGTGCGAACAATCTGAATCAGAGACTAATGTAATAAACAAAGGAAATATAATTAACAATAAAATAATTAATTGGAAAAAAAAAATACATTAACATACTATAATGAATAACTGTATACTGATCCAGTTACCTCTGCGGCTTTGGACTTGGTGTTTTCCAGCGTGTTCACAAGCTCGACGTTATCCAACATATTGCCCGTTGACGTCGCCAATTCCCGAAGCAGGGAATCCTCTAACCCAGAGAGGAGACTTTTATTTGCACTCGTCTCCAAGATCAAGCTTTCTCGCTGTTCCTCCAAATCGGCTCGTTCTGCACGTACTACCACGCTCAGAAGCTGGTCTTCGAGGCCCTGAGTTAAAAACGACGATATCATCAATGGTACAATTATTACAGTAGAGCTTAAAATTTTTATGTAACAACTGTATTTTATGTACACGCATAATTATATACAAATACCCTTATCTATATCATCATACATTTGCAGATATATGTACATAAGTATTATTATTCAATGAATCCACACGTTCGCAGCACTTTTACGTACTCCTCCCCTCAACCTTTGTGGTGTTCGCGCTCGCCGATGGGTTGAAGCTCGAATGTCAAAGAAAAATGCGGTGCACCGTACCGACCTGCACGGTGACCGTGTAGTTGATGACGACCGCCTTGGCGTACGCGGCCGGGTTGAACTGCGGGTTGGCGAGCTTCGTCGTCAGATACATGCGGAAGTTCGGCTCGTAGTCCACCTCCGAGCTACCCAGCATCACGAACGTGCGACCGCTCTCCACTGTACAATGTATATTTGATTACAAAAATTTGACATACCCTTGAAAATCCTAATGATGTTTTCCATCACCGAAGCAAGAACCTCTCATGTTTGAATTTTTGTGTGTATTAAAAAATAATTATCCGTTGCTTCGGTGAAGACAAATCTGGCCAAGTGTTATAATATTTACAGCGAGGCTTGTATCATTTCGTGTATTTTTTTAAATAAAAGTAACTGAGATTGGTAAGGGTACAGTATACCAAAAAAGAAGTGTTGAGCATTGAAAAGTAAACATCAGGCGTTCAGGATTTCAAAGAATGACCGATGTGCAGTTGCAAACTTGAATCTTCCAAGGAGTATAATCAATATTCGAGGGCGTGGTAAGCAATCGTTTCTGTTATATTTAGTGTCACGTTTCCTCATACAAGGCATTGTTAAATTAATTTTAGTTAGTTCTTAATGATTTACTTCTACTTATAGACGTACAATTAAATCTACACTGGTATAGACTGCACGTACTAAGTGAATATATTTGTCACAGAACCATGTTGCGAGTTCACAAAGGAACGTTACAGTGTGTGTGTGTGTGTTACCTTTGATATTTTTTTCGAGGACATTATCAACGACAGGATCGATGTACTCATTGACATCTTGGAAGAGCACTGGCATTCCATACTTGATAGCCATTTCCAGATGACGTAAGAATTGTGGGTCGTTGAATGACAGTATCTAAAATAAAAATTTGCAGTTTGAAAAAAATCGAAGGTCGCTGGTCTCTGTACCACCAAGTTAAATCCCGATGGTACTTGCATTCGTCAGTCTGGTTAGCCACCATCCTCCGTCTAAAATCGACCGTCAAATCTCATATAAGTATTTTGGTTGCAGTTTCGGAGAGCCAATAATAATGCGGGTACTTCTTCGTAATGTATTTGATGTTACTGAGGTCCATGGGCGACGTTGACCATTTATCATTAGTTGGTTCGTCTTCTCGTTTGTAGACTAGTTGCATAAAAAACAACGATATAGCTGATGTGGGTGATGCACTTCATTTGTTATTAAAAAAACTACCTTCAGATTATTTTTCGCCTCCTTTTTCTTGATCCAATTCAGCGCTTGAGTTTGTGGATCGATACACAGCGGGAATCGGGAAGCTCTCGTTGTTAGAATTCCGTTTTGTACTGACAATTCATCTGGCGGCAATCCTTCCGAGTTCCATCTGAAATAATCAATTTTTTTATTTATATAAATTAATGAAAAAATGGACTTTAATTCGTCGTTATTTCAGGAACTTTACGTGTATACAGCTATTGAGTTACACTAAACTAGTTGCTTAGCAATTGGGTCGAATTATCGATGTGAATATCAAGACACGCTCAAAATAATTTCATTTGATTCGGTTGATTTTGGAAGGAGATTGGTAGCTAGCCAGGCAAGTACGGAACCCTACCACCATGAACGACTGCTGCCGAGATTAAATTGACACTAACAGGAGAGACCTGATGCCGATGTCTGGTCTGTTATTCCATAGGATGCATTACGAGCAAGGGATGAATTATGATGAACGAATGAAAGTTCTGTACACCTCATAAATTAAAAAGTATTTATCTTATGACCTTAATCGTAAAGACAACCACTTAAATTGCAAAATTCAACATACCCGCTAATCTCCACCTCATTAGTGAGATTCCTCTCGACCGTAAACGGCATAGTCAACGGGATGCCCTTCTCGATGACGTCACCCAGCCAGTCCTCGTATATCATGGTCTGCCGGAACGAGAACGAGAACGGTCCCGCGTAACTCAGAAACGACGCCGCCAACAGACAGTTGCCGATCAACCGAGACCGCTCCACGTACAGTGCGGCGAGATCCTCCGTCCAACGCTTCTGTTCGCTGGAAAGGCCGGACATGAGCTTGTCGGCCGCCACCAATCTCCTCATCATTATATCGGTCTCCTCCTGCAGCTCCTGTCGCCTGAGCATCGCCGTTTCGTATCTGTTGTTCAGGCCGTCGAGAGTTCGCTGCAAGCGATCTATCTCCCTGTTGAGGGACGCTAGGAAGTTCACCGCGTCGCTGTACTCCTTCTCGAGCGCCTCCACCTTGTCTTTCTTCGGCTTCACTTCCTTGTACACCGCGCAGTAGCCGAGCACGGCGGTGACGAATTTCAGTAGGCCGTATCTGTTATCAATGCAAATAGATAATTTTCTATAGCGATCAGTTTTTTCACATAACAGTAAACAACCTTTCGATCTTTAGTCTTTTTGGGGGTTTGTACTTATGGCTCATGTCTTTGAACTGGGTCGTCATATTAATCATATCATAGTCGATAACTTCAATAATAATATAGTATGAATCAAACCACGACCGATTTACTTATAGAAAAAAAATGTTTTATGTGACAGCTACTTCCATCATACAGGAGATACACGAACCCACAACTCACCCGGCCTTACTGATCTGTTGCATCGTGTCTAACTTCTTGCTTTTCTTCATGTGCGCTTTGACAGCCTTCACTTGCGCTTGCGTGATGAGATCACAGTTCATTTCCTGAAGATTCCGCAGGAAGTTTGGGTCGGCCATCATACCCTTTGCACCCTTCCAGCTTACGTCCTTAATCCCTCGAATGATTACAACGCATTCGCACACCACCTGGAAACGACATAGTTGATTTATATCTGTCGTAGAAAATTAATCTGTCGACATAGTATAATAAGTAACTCAATTGATTACATCTGAGAATGGGTAAAAGCCGTGACGTCCGTTGTTTTTGTAATGGCGGCACGTGGAGTGAGTGGTATTGAAGAAAGTGATTTGCGGAACCATCAGTCTTATACCAGACGCCAAGCAATACACACCTCCAATACGAAATTATCGGTTTGTTGAGTTCGTAAATAATCATTTTGTAATTTAAAGTACTCAACTACAACGACAACAACACTTACTGAACAACACATGCAATGACGCCCGGTCCCTAATGGGGGTCTGGTATGGTTATATTTAAATGTTAGTAAAATGTTTTAACGTTATTCGATTAGGGTCACATAGGGTCGATTAACTAGAAGCTAAGCTATAGATAGGTAACGACGGGGCAATATACTTTGTATTGCACACGTGTACATATTCCATACAGCATAGCTTTTAGGGGCATAATAAGATCGGCCAGCACACCTGCACAGCTTCCGGTGGCGTGGCAAAAGACCGAATCTCAGTTATGTCGTTCTTGTCGAGGTCCGCCAGGGCAAGTCGAGCGGCCTCCAACGCCGGCAACGCCGCCGACAGCGCCTCCTCCGCCTCCGACTTCTCCGCGGCGATCACCACGCTCTGCTCCGTGATCTCCTGCGACTTCACCGCGGCGGTCTGTTGCTTCACCACCGCTGCCTCGGTAGCTGTATTGATTGACATTAAATATGTGTTTAATGGTAAATTATAAAAAAAAAAACTCACAGCTCTACGATTTTTAATTGTTGTTCTTTAATTGTAGATGATTGAGTTGCGAGTTTAGCAACATTGGAAAACTACACGAGACTGGACTAGTCAACGGAAAAAATTCACGAGTCCATAACGCAAATAACATTAAATGAGACTTAATATTTGGAACAGCGTTCCAATTATCAATGTTTTAATCAACATTTAATAAAAAAAAAAATTTGCTCAAAAGTTTAAATTTTTGTCTGGAATACTAAAAATAATAATACAAAACATTATATCAAATTTGCATCACACCAGTAGAGATTTCCTTCAGCAAAATCTCACATTCCTTGGTCTGTTCAGCGACGATCACTTTCTGCACGGCCAGTTTGGCGTTCAAGTCTTCCAGTTGCACGTTCGCCTCTTCGATCTTGGCCAGGCCGCCGATGAGACGCTCGCACTGGACATATCACCGGAGCGTATGAATATTATAACACAGTCGTCTAGGTGTCGACTTGCAAATTCTGTCATACTGAGCGAATAAATTCAAACGGTAGAAGCGATAACATAGTATTTATTGATGACAAGTTTTGATTATAATTTGCACGATTCCTTAACACTATGTACGTCTGTTCTCCACTAAGCATCGGCGCAATCGATCGAGACTAAAACTGATAAACAGATCACAGAATACAGATAATAACTGCAGAAATACATGTCAGCAATAAAGTTAAAATGGGCAGTTTACGAAATAAAAATAAATTTTAACCATACATAAAATGGGACACCATTAAAATAAGAGATTGCTACATTACAATTATTTATTTAATCTATTCTACTTGAATTATTATCGATTGTTTCTCGACTAATTGTCGTTGGCCGATACACGAGCGGACGGGCCACACGTAATACCGAAGGCCGCAACTAACTCGGTGTCGGTCAACACCGAATCGATTACTAGCTCACTATTGACGGTTCGACATTGCAACCGAAACACGAACGACATTGTACGGTCGTTTGTAGAAAACTGGTGGTAGCTAGCCAACCGGGTATACAGACGTATCATAACCCACCACCACCTCGATCATTGTCCGGGAGGGTGCACCACGAGCGAGGACGAATGGAGGCCGTTGCACTCGACGTACCTGAGCGACGATGAAGGAGTCCTTCTCGTTCAACAGCGACAGGTAGTTGGTGAGGTAGTCCATGTAGTGCTTGGGCGTGACGTAGTTGTTCCGCCGCAGCCGCTGCAGGAACTCCACCGAGTAGCGCGCCACCGACATGTGCACGTGCACCACGTGCTCCACGATTATCGAACGAAACTCGTCGGGGATCTTTTGAACCTGAGTTTTTTTTTTAATCACAACATGGCATAAAGATCGGCGGGTATTAATTGGCCATTTAAATTATGCACAAATGTGTAAACAACCTCGAATAGAATTACAGTCTTATTTGAACTCGCTCACGAAATGCATTGGTAACTTATGACAAGCAAAGGCTCCACGGATCTCATTATTTTTTTAATAAAACACTAAACTGCCTGAAGCCCCTTGCCACAGAACAGTATTATAATTAGTCAGGCTATAAATACAACTTACAAACTTCTGATTATAATTTTTTAAATTCAAATTTGGAACGCATTTATTATGTTACAAAATAGGGTAATTAGATTCCATTTTCATTTTCAAGCTTGTTAGATTGTTTTAATTTACCCAACCTGACATTTTCCCTGTTACCGTCGAGGAACGTGCACGGCACACATATTGTCCCTATATATTGGCGAGGAGTCTGATATAAAATTCTCTTTCACGACCCAGGGATTTAAAATAGAAAGGATTTTTTTTACGTCCAGATTAAAATTTGTTAATATTACTCACATCAGCGAGAAACACGTTTGCGACGGCCAGCAACGCTTGCTTAGGCCATGGGAACTGCCAGTCGATGGTAGTGTTGTTCACCAGACCGGGGAAACTTCGACACCTGGTATTTCGAATGGAGATGATTATTTCATAATTTACAATTATCACGGTTATGTCACTTATGTAATACTACTTGTCACATTCTTGTCCTGTGAGATACCATCAACATGAAACTACGTAGTATACAACAAAGTCTATCTGACAGTTTACTAATCCGTAGTCCGGTTGGTAGTGACTCTGCATGCTGAATCAGGGATCGCAGGTTCGACTCGCAGCCGGATCCATACATTTAGTTGAGAGATACATTTTTAGTACACGTGTATTCCACCCGGAACACAGAAAATTCTAGTGGGGGCGTGAGCGTGTGAACGTTTATTGTTATTATTTATTATTAGTAGACGGATGGTGATATACACTGAAGGTTTTTGTGTTATGTGGCATACATGCATTTACAAAACATATATATAAGGGAAGGGCATGGACGGCAAGGCCACTCACGGATAATTTGAATTTCGAATACGGAAGCAAAGTCCTGTCTACTACAATGTACATGACTGTCACAGTATTTTTTTCTCTCTATTATTATCACTGTTTGCAGGTACTGCAAGTTTACGACAGGTTTCATTCAATCTTTCTTTCTTTCTTGATAGATGTATAAGTGTGATTGTATGTTATATAATGTAATAAAGTCTGCGGAACTATTTTGGCCTTCTCTAGAACCCGTGAATTCTGACACGTAAGAGTATAAACGAGAATATAGATTTGTCTTAAATTTTCATCATAGCCCACAATCATTACCTATTTCGGAGAATATCTCCGCTGGGCGACATTGACAGCACGACATGAAGATTATCGGCGCATTTGTTGCAGAAGAAGTTCCACACCGCGTCCCTGGATAGTAATTAAGTCGTTTTGTTACAAAAGATCGCATATTAGGAGGTCCACAACAGCGATAACAGACATGTACGTTACGTATAGTACGTAAGACTAACGTACGTAAGACGTAAGTTCAATTATGCCTTATTTTTTAAATTTCCGTTGTTCACTTTGTTTATATATATATTTCTATAATAATCGCGATTTTAATCGTATTATATGTTTAAAATCGGGATTTTGTTAACGTCACCGTACGATTTTACGAAATAAATGTGAAACACAATAACTTGGCAACCCCGTGGCCGGCCTCGTTGCTCTCGTTGCGGAGCGCGTTGATGATGGCGTCCTTCTCGTCGTCGCCGAACAGCGCGGGGATCATGCCGATCATCAGGATGTTGTTGATGAACTCCAAGAAGCCCTCCTCCAGGATCTGGTCACGGTCAAATTCATAATGTGAAACGGTAATAATTATAATGATTATAATACATTGTAAAGATTAAAATAATGAGTTAAATATAAAATAATCAGATTGTAACTTTAAATCTGGCGTTCATCGACATCGACTGCGCCTGCGCAATAATGACTATCCCGAACCTTAAAATACAAAATACCTATACAACTACTATAAGTGTGTCGTAATCATAGTTATTACACTACGATCAATCAATATGTCTCTGTCTAAGACATGTCAATTTAATGTCAACAAAACTGTCTAATTGTGTATGTACTGTGTATGTGTGCGTACACATAAACATATATCATCACCTGTGCCGCAGTGAACAGAAACACAGAGGGCTTCCCGTCAACGCCGAGCTGGTTGTACAGCCGCTTCATGTCATCCTTGAACGTGTTCTCATTGTAGTTGCGAGTCACCGTTATCTCGAACATGTCGCAACCTGTCGTAGGAATCATCGCAGTGATAATTTGGGCGTGCAATTAAGCTTAACAATTTTCAGTAGTTTAAACAATCGGATGAGCCCATACCAGCAGTCATCCTACTAAGTGGCTACTGCACATGTATAATTACTAATACTTTAGAGGACTAAGCTAGAATATCCAGTGTGTCTGTTGCATCTGTACACATGCCGATAGCACCGGTTCGCTGAAAGGAGATCAACAATCATTTCTAAAATGGTACCGGCTTCGGAATTTCTCCCCTAGAGCACTTTGTTTATGATAATAAAAAAGGCCGAATACTAAACTCTTCAAAGTTCCTCCTTGCCTCCACTGCTGCATTTATAAACTTTTGTTATTTTTAACATATTATTTAAACATTGGATCGTATCTGACACTGTTTAATTACGTCGATCATACAAATGTCACGTAACATGTCTCACCCGCGGCGAACGCAGCGAGGCGGCAGATGGACTTCTTCCCGGAGCCGCCAACGCCGATGATCATGGCGTTGCCGCGCGCCGTGCGCAGGATGCGGTGCACGCGCGTCAGGTGCTCCAGGCAGTCCTCGAACAGGACCACCGACATCTTGCCGACGCGCTCGTTGAACTCGTCCAGGATCTGACGGTGTGCCAATACTTCGAGCGAAACTCAACGGCACACCGTGTTGCCAAGTTAACGGTTCAATACTTCACAGTACGAGCAAGATAGCTCAAGTTTGTGCAAAACGCACAATAGTTACTCATTTAGCCACGTAAACGGTATGTCAGCCTGAGGGTGAACGGGTGCGAGCCTAGTGTAGAGCATCTCATCGCAGATCCCGTGCACCCGTTTTGCTGACAGTATGTCTACAAACACACAAAACAACAACATGTGTACGATACACGGTCGCGGATTTTGCAATCAGTGCCGCTCTAACTTTTTTGTATACTGAAAATACTTAAAAAAGAGTCATAAAAAGAAGAAAGGAAATCATTAATATATTAGGAAATACATAAGAATATAACATATGACTAATACGTATGATCTTTACTTGATCAAATCATTGATCGCAACAGACGTTGCCATAGTAACAACGCAACATTTTGGAGAAATAATTTGAGCTCTTAAAGTTTGTTCTATTAGCAATCACAATATAAACTGACCTCTTGAAACAGGAAATAAACAGCCTCATAGTCCAATAGATCTTCGTAATATCTAATCTCTTCCTCATCCAACGCGTTGCGGTAATCGCCGAACAGCAGAGGATCTCGTAGAACGTACTCTTCTAACTAAATATTACAATTTGGTTCATAATGTGTTATGTTATACGTATAGCTATCGTTATTTTGGTTAATAACATTCGGCACTTAAATTCAACAGCAACCAGTAGTTGAAATAAGCTTGGAATACACCGAGAATACGATAGGCTCGACCAAATCGGTATTGGTATACATAACAGAGAGGGCTGCATAAGCCGATGTCGATTGGCCACTTTACTGGAAATTTATAACCAACCTCAAACACAATAGGCGATTAATTTTATTTTCTTTAGTTGTCTTCGTGTTTTGAGACGTTGATGTACCTACAGGTTATGCGACGTTTGTTCAAGTAGATCAATTAACTAATATAGTAGACTGTACAATATTGCAGATATCTTGTTTTGGTTGAGGGCGAAGCTGGTTCTAATACTATTCATATTTGGTAAATGGTACCAAATAAACATATTATTTGGTCATCTGCCTCAAGGCAAAATTGGCAGCCGAGGTGGCGGTAATATCTCACAGATCATTGCCAAGTTTGCGTAACGCTACATGGCAGCTCTGATCTATGCACGTATCGCTGCGTTGTGCGCAAACAAGTGTACCAAGGGAATGTGCGGTCCGTACGTATGCACGTACGGTACGTACGTGCGCGAGTTTGAACTTGTGACTCTGTTCACAGAAGCTAAGACAAATTGCAGGACGTTGCAGTCGAGGACTAATATAAATATTTGTACTCGTCATTAATTACAGTAATACATACCGTAAGTTCTCGTTCCACTTCAACTTCCATTTCTTCTTCAGTTATAAGCTCAGCTGCATCGGTTGCTACAACTGATTTTGCTTTCGGCTCTGCAAATTCTATTAAATAAGAAATCTATTATTTTAATTATAACTAAGGAGACTATAGTGGACGATCGACAATGTATATTGTTTGTTTGTGTACTATTTGTATTTACCAAATTCCATATAACTGTTTTTAATAGACTTGGATTATATGTATCAGTGACATTTAACATATGTAACAGAAGGTTAGAAAACAAAATAAAGTTTTTATATTATGAACAATAAAGTAGATACAACAAATGATAGTATATTCTTATAAAATACGACAGTAATAAGAGACTTTTCTGTGTATGTCTAATAACTGACTTTGTGAATTAATATATAGATGTATAAGTCTTAAAATAGCTTGCGTCCGGTATATACAAAATTATAAATGAACTTTATTAAATCTGAATAAATAACTACTGTATACATAGCAAATTAAATGCCTTGAAGGTAAAAATTTAAATAAATTGCTGTACCGGTGAAAACAGCATGTTTAGTTTCTATTTAGATTTCAAAATAATAAATATTACGAGGAAATTGTAAGGAAACAACTTTCTTTAACATAGTAAATAGTCTACTTACCTTAGTCAACTTTATTACTTAATGTGTATAATACAATTCTATAATAAGCGATGTTTATTTAGTTTACTCACCATCTTCTTCTTCACCCGCCTTCTCATCTTCCTCTGGAATAACGATTTCCTCTAGAACGACTGGTTCTTCTTCGGGAAAGTATTTCACTATATGCTCCTGTATGTGATGACGCATTAGTTCGTTATCCTGTAAAACAACAAACAAGTTGTTTACTACAGTAACGAGATATGGCAACACTTTTAGTTTATCTATGAGGTTTAATTTGGTCTTAAGAATGTATAAAACGTGTCGATAAAGGGAAGTCCCGTGTTTTCCATCCATAAGACCTAACCCCCCCATTACTAAAATTCCCAAGCTTTGGTTGATTCTTTGTGACGTTTAGATTTTCGTGTTTATTGACATACATACATCTATCATTATCTGCCGCAAACGGGGATAGAACATAGTTGCAAGAACGTTAAATCTATACATATAATAGTAATGAGTGAACTTTAATCAATGTTTGATTCTATACTTTCATCATTATTTATTTATTTATTTATGAACCATATGGAACCTTCACGTAAAATTGAAAAGCGGCGATGGCGGTGCAAAAGGCGAAACAAAAATACGATATTATATATATATATATATATATATATATACGCGTATGTGCGGTGCGGTGGGGTGTAGTGACCTGCTGGTTGATGAGACGGTCGCAGATGACGCGCGTGAACTCGTTCCGCCAGCAGCGCACGACGGCGCGCCTCTCGCTGAAGAAGTTGGGATGCGTGAGACACATGCCGGCCGCGACGCGCGACAGGTCGCGCAGGTTGAATATGTAGTGGAACTTGGCCGGCGTCGGCGGCAACTCGACTATAATTATCTGCCATGTCCCAACAATACGAGTATACACGCTGTTTATTATCGAGATTAGACATGACAACAAATCTGGTGTACCTGACCTCTTAAAAGTAAACTAGTGGTTTCAATGTTGGACTCCCGCACGGGAGACTCGAGTTCGAATCCTGCAAGCACCTCTAATTTTCCAAATTATGTGCATGTCCCAAATTTAATTATCCCTTGCCTCGGTGAATGAATATTTCGTCAGGACACTTATGTGTGAAGTCTGTTTATCGACACTTAACGTGGGGGACTATGGTCATAACCGCGCTCATTGTCGGAGTAAACGGGAGCCCAGCAGTGAAATAATTATGGGTTGTAATGATAATGATGACAACATAAAATAAAAATTAGTTATGTTAATGAAATTTTTTTTTTTATTAGAATACTTAAAAACTATTATAGTTGCTCACTAAATATTTACCTGACCTTAATTATATTAAATTTAAACAAAATAAAAACTCTAAATATCATAGGTAAATTTCGTTAAATTAAATGAAAAAAGTCTATAATATGCTTCTCGACAATATTTCGTCATTATTCCCTTTGAAGAATGTCGATCAGTGAAACTTTTAATACCTAAAAAACCGTATCCGACCTAAAAAAAGAAACTAGTCCTATTCGAGATTAATGTCGTATTTTCATCTCCGTCGTAAGTTTGTTAAAGGTGCATGTTTTTGTAACTTTTAATGATATACAATAATATGATTTAAAAAGACGTTTCACTATCGCATTGTATTTGTTTTTAAATGACTTAGTACAAAGGCAGAAATGAGAAGAAATATTTTAACTTTTACATATTGTCTCTGGTCACAGAAAACATATTTTATTACCTTATACAAATCCAAAGTCATCTGAACGATTTTGTCCACTATTCCCTGTATCTCGTCTGGAAATATTGAGAAGTGTCCTCTCAGGATCGACGTGTAGATGTGTCTGAGCGTCGTCTCCGACGGGAATTGGAGGTTGTACACCGAGAACATTGAAATGAAGCGAGGGTCCACCTGAACAAGCGGTGACAAAAATTAATTATATTAAAATAGTAACCCACCCTAACTTCGTGGGACAATGCCATGAAAATAAATCTAAATCCTGAGGTGAAACATATTCTAGATTTTGACCCTTCAAGTTTCAAACATACTATGTTAGAAATCACAAAATATTCTCCGCGGACGGGTTTGAACCTACGACCTCCTCCGTATGTACCGGAGATGTCCAAGTGCAATCGGTCGACTTGTTGCACAAATTACAAAAAAAATCTAATACAGTATATGTTTAATAAAAACAAAAATAACAAGTTCCAAATAAGAATAAACAATAAACCGTTACTCACATCGTTTCGCCCCCCACCGGCTTTACCCATGGCAGCGAGAAAACCGATGTCTTTCAAATTCTTCCAATTGAGATCTTTTCCTCTGTCGTAAAAGCCTTTTTTCTCAAACAGAAGTTTCAGTAGAGCTATTGGCTGTTGCGTACCGTAAGTGTCCACCTACAAATAAAAAAATTAAGTGTACCAGTATCAATATACATTGTGTGGTTTCTACCAACTACACCCGAGTGTGATAAATTGGACGGATGTACGATTCAATTACTCGTGTCTCTTCTTTACAATAAGCGGGGTTAACGACACAGTCCGCCACGTTGGTCAAGTGTAGATTGGCAACCTTCACACGTCCTTGACAACATTACGGAGAACCCTCTCAGAGGTTTTGTAACGATATTTTCATTTATCAAAGCATATATGAAAATTATTTTTGAATACGCACATAGCATGGAAAATCGGAGGTGCGTACAGAATTCGAAATCCCGTAGACGTTCCGACCGCTAGTCTACCACCTTTAAAACATTAGCGAGTAGTTACAATGGGCATGTTCATGTCGTCGATAAACACGAGCATCTTCTTGCCGACGGGTGGGCCGAACGTGTCCTTGGTCCGTTTCTCCACCACCGACTCGAGGTTCCGCTGCACGTCCATCGACGACGTGCGGGACGAGAAGTTCATTTGTTGAATCAACTGAACACACCGAACACTTCATTACGTAAGTAAATATTTAAAACTTAACGCTGTAGTTATATGTACAGGTAAATTCATCAATCGAAATACTCACGTATTTGTCCGAGGGTAGACCATGCAAGTAGTTGGTTATAATGGCTGTTTTCGAAGTGCCCGTGTCGCCCACCAGAAGGACCGGTCTCTCCACCTAGCATTATTGGGTATTATTAAATTAACCTTCACATACTCCCACCCCCTCGGTAGGATTCCCTGCGTTACGGGTGGCAAGGATACAATATGACATCACAAACACCCACGATCCGAGAACAAACATTTATCTGTTACATAAATGTCTGCCCCGGCCGGGAATCGAGCCTGGAACCTGAAGCACGGCAAGCGGGGTCACTACTACCGACTAGGTTACGAGGTCGTTAATAATTAATTCGATGGGTGCCTGGAACAAAGCCGCAATAGCCATAGCAGCAGTGTTCCGATTAAGCCATTTTCGTAATCTATGGACCCTTATACACCTTGTGAATTTTTTTCATAATTTTATAACGAAAACTGGCTGATTTAGCAAAAGCGTTATGGATATTGCCTCGTTATACCCCGTTTATTTTTCAAATTTTGTTTACAAGAATAATAGTGCTATGTGCAATGATAGAAGTTTTTTTTAACCTTCTACAAGTAGGGGCCATTGCGGCTTTATTCCCGGAAATAAACTTTGTATACCAATTCACAATAAACATTGCTGTACAAATATTTTAAACTTTCATTAGTAATAGTGATTATGGTGTTTTTCCATGAAATAAAAATATATGGATAGAATTTCAATAATCATAGCTATAAGTACCTACCTATGTAACCTACCAACCTACTATTTTTCCACATTGTTTATCTCTAGAAAATGCCTGCCGGGGTAACATTGGTTAAGTAGATATTATATATTTTTTGCATCTGCATAGGTAGGTAATTACATGTTTTTCAGAATAGTCGTAAGGTATAATATATATTAATAAATTATAATAAATTATAATAATAAAGTAGGTACCTGGGTAAAAATATTTTCAGTGCTTTTGCGTATAATACGTAATATTATTTTTATTTTTTATTAATTACAGATGTAAGTAGGTATATCACAAAACTTAGTGTTACGGCATTGTATATCACTTGTGTGACTGGAAATTAATTTCAATGGTAGTATTCATTGCGGCGATATACTAAAAACTTTTCGAAAATAATGTATGTTGCTATATATTATCATACAAGGAATGGTTTGCTAATGAAACTTTGGATTGTCAAATGGCGAGCGCACGACAATATAGGACAATTTTTAATACAATGTTTAATTATTCTTTCTTCAAACCAAAGAAAGATTTATGTGCAATATGCGCACGTTATGCACAGGCAGATGAAGAAACAAAGATCACACTACAAAATCGCTATGAAAACCACATAATGAATAAAGACAGAGTGCGTGAGATAAAAGATAAAGAAAAAGTAAATTTTAGTGAATTGGAGACCATAGCTTTATATTATTTATAGTAGATTATATATATATATATATATATATATATTATAGTAGATTATAGAGCATAGTATTTGATCTTCAGAAGGTTAGAAATATCCCATTTATAATTTTACTGTGTTCGATGCAGGCCGTAAACTGGGATATTGTTTTATGTGGCATTTGAAAATAGCGAAGACAGGACCTATTGAAGTCGGGAGTTGCTTACTAAAATTTTTAGAAAATGAACATAAGCGCGATATTTCCAAAATTTCATTGTATTCGGACGGATTTCCCGGACAAAATAAGAATCGTTTTATATTTGCTCTGCATTTATATCCAGCCTCAAAGTTTGTCATGACAAACACACATAGATTTTTGAAACCGAACACGGTCAAAATGAGGGAGACTCGATGCATGCTTGTATTGAGCGTGAGCTAAAGAAAAATACATTTCTATACACGCCAGAACAAATTTACGCAATTGCAATGAATGCCAAAGTTAGTGGCGAGAAATACAATGTCATAGAAATGCATCAATCTGACTTTGTTGATATAAAAAAGCTTATTGAAGGCCGAAATAATAAAGAAATAAAAAAAGGAATAAAATGTTGTGGTCCAATATAATGGAAGTGGTCGCGTGTCTTACTCATGAGGGCGTACTAAAGTTAAAGTACAGTTTTGATGATAACGATTATATAGAGATTACAAACCCCTAATGTACCCACCAGTTCAGCGCCTCGAGGCGCTCGGGTACGTGGTGGACGCACACGAAATGGACGTACACGAGGTGCACAAACACTCCATGCTACTACTACTCCTACGACTGAAATTCCAATCGTTTTCGAGCTGCAAAGGGCTTATAGTCAACCATTTCCTGTGCCTAAAGCGTTGCACTCAGATTTGTTAAGTCTTTGTAAAAATTACGACATTCCACGTCACTACCATAATTTTTATGAGACTTTGGTATGATGAGAATGTAGTAGCAAGACATCATTCCCAAGAAGACACACCATTTTCTTATGAATCATAATATTGTTATTTATTTTTGATACCCACCAAGATTCTAAAGATTTGATTATAATGAAAAAGAGTCAAATCAAGTTATTACATTTTATTACAGATTGTAGAAAAGTTATATAATACCATGATGACTATATTTTTTATAAATAGGTACCTTAGTAATATTAGTAATGGTAAATGCCACTGTTTTTCTTATGCCTTAATTTAGAATTGTCAAAAATTTGAAGTAACGATGTGTGCAATAATTACTGTTTCTTTTTCGTAAATAATAAACAAACTGTACTTGTTGAGTTATATTGTTTTTTTTTACATATCCTTAGATAAATACATAACATATATTTAATTATTTCAAATTGATATGGCTGCTGAAAGCATTATTTTCTTAGCCATTCAATGTTAAGACAAAACAGAAAAGATTGAAGAGTAAATAATGCAGTAAAAGTAGCAAGAGAAATAACAAGAAGTGCATAAATAATAAAACAACAATATAGATGAATGAATAAAACACACAAAACTATAAATCACCTATTTAATAAACATATATAAATTTTAATTATTAACAGATATTTACGCAATAGACTAGATATTATACTTTGTACTCATTCCAATACATACAATGTAGGTACACAGCAGTTACGAGTACATTTTTCAGCTTTATCATTGAATTCATGAAATATCACCGCAAAACGCTATTACTATAAACGTTATACATCCTTCATTTTACTGGAATAAAACAACAATGGACTCTTACGGAAATGACTTTCAATGCATGAAGCGGTAATATCTTATTTTGCTTTTTTTAGAGTAGTTTCTAAGCACTGTAACCTTATGTACATAACATTTACTCCAGAAAAAAATAACCCATTGTTCGACATATGTACGAACCGTTTTGATACGCTTAGTAGTTTATTAGTCATTCAAGTTTTTCACTAAATCCTTTCACCTGTAAAATTGTGATTTGTCGATTGCGGCTTTGTTCCGGGCACCCATCGAATTATACAACAGGTGTAATGAAGTATGTTAATGAAGTTAAATTATGTAATATTTTTTGGCAGTCTATTTCGCAAGTGATGATATGAATAATTAATTGATATTTTCAAAGTATAGCATTTCAAAAGTATTTTGTTAAAAAAATATTACATAACATTATTATTGTAACAAATTTTCAAGTTCGTCTTGTTGAATATTATATACTAGCGAACTCCCCTCGTTTCGCTTCAGAAACATTACGTTTTACGCTTAGAAATAGCACTTGCATTATTTTAGATTAATTTGTAACTTTTTTATTTATGGGCGGGTTGAAATGGAACGAACTTTGAATATCAAATGAGGCTTACTGCAGTATATTAATGAAAACCATAGACAAATCGATTAAGTTGTTTCTGAGATAAGCGCATATAAACGCGCAGACAAACAGACAAAAGTTCTAAAATTTTTTTAAGGCCCCTATTAACAGTTTTTCTCCAATATCCTTCATGTACAGACAGCGATCAGTAAGAATTTATTTGTATATGTGTCGGAGATGGTCATTGGTATAGATGTGAAACGAAACTCAGCACGATATTCGAGTGATGGCAGGACCGCCGCAAAAAAATATTTCTTTTCTTCTTCTATAGTGTTAAGTGAAAAAACAGGATATAAGATATAGTGTCATATTAAACTGCCGTGGAGGACGTTACTCACACTTTCCATAATCTTGATCAGCCACGTGAGTCGCAGGGTGTCCACAGTTGGCACCAGAATGGACGGGAACTTCATGTCCCTGTCGTGGAGGTACTCGGGCACCAGCCACTCCCACGCCTCCCACGTTTTCGTCGTCAATTGAAGGCAGTAGTCGTAGAGGGAAGGATAGCCCATGGGGAAGTGCTCTATGAATAAATAGGTTCAATCTATCAATGTATTTGTAAGTATGATTTCGTATCAAAACACTAAACACAACTATTGATATTTAATTTGAATGAATTATTTAGTTTACTGAATTACTTTGAAAACGGACAAACGAGACGAGACATGGAAGAAAAACTCGACAAATATCACCCCACGCATGATCATCCGTTACAACAAAGGCAACATTGACGCGTTGCCGGCTGATGAAGGAAGGAAACGGGATATTCGGTTTTTGAAATATTCTACTGTTACATTTCATAGCACACATAAGTCAGGGGGTCATGGGTGTCAGACCCCCACCCCCACAAATTGTACGTGTCAAAATGACGAACCTTATAAAATTGGATAATTTACGAAAAAAATCAATAAATTACTCACTTTCTACTTAAAACGTTCGTTACTTTCACGTAAGTTTTTTGTCAAAGACTAATTTACTTGACTTGTTCACTATAATAATAAATACAGATTAATATCAATTGATAACATGCCTCCCCGCCTCCCAAAGGCTTTGATTGCAATCGTTCTTGTGAAAGACATTACGTATGAGATATACATAATTATTCAACACATAGTAGGTAGTATGTATGTACATATGATGTAATTTACAAACTGGTAGTGGCCTTTTTTTCCGGACTGTCCTCGACGAGCATCATGGGGCACGCCTTTTTAATGTAGTTGTCGAAGTCGAAGCGTCCGTCGTCGACAATCGCGGCACCCAGGCTGTTGTACATTGACTGCAAGTGGGAACAGGGAGCGACATTTAAGTAACAGAGCAACTTATTGTAACAGAGATAAAAAGAGAATATATTTAATACGTTTTTGATGATTAAGGACAACAGTGACAATTTCACGCTATTACCTTACACACTTGAAATACAGTAATTATCCAAGATCAGAAAATAAACATCCATATCACATATTATGAGAGGAGAATAGGATTTTATAAGAACATGAACATAAACATTGAACATTTTAAACTTCATCGCCACTTGATTGGGGATTGAATCCGATATCTCTCGCTAGCGACAGGGTCTTTAGACAAAATTAAGGATTAAAATTATTCAATTTTATTAAGTAGTTAAAGTATATGCAGCAAATCATTAAGGTTGAAATAAAAGTATTCATCCATTCGGGCATAAAATTGCCTCGAAACGGAATTTATGGAGGCGCCGGGTATCGATCCCGGTACCTCTCGCATGCTAAGCGAGCGCTCTACCATCTGAGCTACGCCCCCGATATTAAACTTTAGCGAAACAAACCTACATAATTGCGTGTGTCGCAATCAATACTAGTTGTCAGAGACCACTTTCACCGTACGTGACATTGGATTAATAGCAGAGTAGATTTGTAACAATTCTTATCATAATATATCGTATACGTATTGGACAGTTTCGAGAAATCATTATATAGCAAGACTGTATTCATAGACATAAAATAAGATTACCTAGTATTTTTAGTTACTAAATCATCCCTATTGGCTTGAGCTGAAATTTTGTGGAATTAAACGCCTAAACCCATTAACGGCTCACTGAAGAGCACAAGGTTCTCTTCAAGCGTGGTCGGCTGGAGCGAACGCCATCGCGCTGCTTGAGTGTTAGGACACTGTTGTTCGAGTCATTAGTCATCCCAACTTTAGAAAGTTCTTATGTCTCCCGTGTGCCTTAGAAAAGGCTAGTCGACTGCTACCTAAAGACAATCGGCATTGTAGACTTAGCATGCCGCGGGAGCACGTAATCTCTCAAAAAATTCTACTAATAGACATCAATTCACAAATATCTTGATATATATAATAAATACTTCCTTCAATAACGACCCTGATGAGTTTTTAACCTAACATACCCTTCCTCATAGGGATATTTGGATGATGATAAAAAAAATATGCAACGCGTTCTTTTATTCACGAATCGCGAAAGATCCTTAGGCAACCGTTGCCGATGAGTTCCGATGGTAGGACTCGACTGTTAGCTAACGTAGTGGGAATGAGTACCACTACAGACTGTAAGTTCAGCAGGACAGCCGGCTGCGTTTAGGGTAGCGTTCATTAGTGCGTCAAGTATATAACATGCGTTTTATTCAGTTCGACGCGGCCAGCAAGATCGATGAATCCCTTGGCGTTGAGTTCGTGCATGAGCGGCTGTGACCATTCATGTCGTTGTTGTTGTATGTCGACTCGTGTGCGATTAAAGTGTAGTAAGTATGTTGTAAATTAAAATATAGTTCATTTTCTTATCATCGTCAATATAATTAAATAATAATTTCCACTTACCACCATGAACACGCATTCGACCACGGTCCTGTCTATCTCCTCCTCGCTGTCCTCCCGGTTGGGTAGCAGACCGCTGATCATGTAGCACAGCTGGACGACCTGCGTGCAATCATAGTTTTATTACGCGTATTGTATATGAACAAACAGACTAACTCATAAACAACCACGTCATAATAAATAATAAATAAAATAACAAACATTCAACATATTTATTTTACATATAATAGTGATTCATAAATGTTCACATGTTGCAGTGGCCACTTAACACTAGGAAGACTTAACAATCCTTCGTGTTTCATTAAAATCAGGGCGGCGGTATATATTTCGGCTCTTAGTTTGAAACAAATTTATTTATATTTGGATCCATATCTATACAGATGGTTTGAAGATCTCCAATGAAACTTCAGTCAACTTGGTTCAATTTCCTGCCGGGGTCTACATGATTGTAAAATTAAACGTTTGTTATTCGAGTTTGAGTGATTATACTTATGGTTAATGGTTGACTCAAGTGAATTCTGTCTTTAGCTGTTCCTGCTCAAACTTTACTCGCTGCTTTGGCAATATCGCAATCCAAAGGCTTATTATAATATGGTCTACCTCTTTTTATACTAGTGTTCGAAATTCGAATATAATCGTTAAATAATTATGGTCAATTGCTACAAAACAAAAGAAGGTACTGACCTTTTCTGTATTTACCTATTCATATACAAATTTAATAGAATGTTTGAATGTTTTCAATGTGGCCCTGGACAATCCCGCAGTAATAATTTGTGGAATCTTATTTGAGGAGTGTCGTTGTGCGATTGTTATTTATTCAATAACCAGATTGAGCGGTGTCTGTGGCACGACGGTCTTCAGCGGTGTCTGTTGTTGCAGCCCGAACAGACCGAACACTATGTAGTTGATGGCGCCCGCCACGTAATGGTCGAACAGACCCGCCAGCTGCTCGCGCTCCTCCTCGTTGTTGCGTCCACGTAGCCACCTGTCATTGAAACAATACTTTTCATAGTGATCTTTATACAATAATTTAAAACTTGGCTGTCATCGTACATAACAATTATGTATTCATGTACATCGTATATAATATATAGTATTAATTCACCTGTCCCAATAAGGCTGATATCCCAAATTCTTTGGATCGACGAACACCATGCCCGCCCTGGAGACGGTGGCGGGCGACGCGTAGTTGAGATCGCCCACTTCGAACAGCAGCGCACAGTACGGAGCCAGCCGAATGCGTTCGCCGTTCGCCAACGTGAGCAGTTTGTTGTCGTCCATCACCGAGTTCATGTTCTCGATCCAGAGCGCGTCCACGTCGCCATCGAATAAAGAGTACCGACGCTCGTCCTTCTCCGCTGGCCTGGTGTTGACGCGAAATCGATTAGTAACTGAGAGATCGCATTTGGTTATTCAAATAAACAATCGATTAGAGTAACTGAGAGATAGTACGTATTTGGTTATTAAAATAAACAAAAGGATTTTTTTGATAAGAAACGTTTGTAAATTTTAGTTATTTAATTTTATTGATAAGAAATTTTCTTCCTTACCTGTTCATTTCACGAAATATCTTGGAGTACAATCCGTCCGTCCAATCTCTAGTTACCGGATCCAGTATACCATACAGTTCTATTACTGAACACGCCTGATAAAAACATTTTAATTTTATTCGTGTTTCTTGATGTATGAAAGTAGTTCTGTTGTAAAAACATGTCAATGTTGAAGAGTTTGTATAAATGTTTGAATGTTATGTAATTAATAACTACATCATAGAACATAAGTACGATTACTAGATATGTACGAATTGGATGCTGAAGTGTCACAAAATTCCCATTATGAAATGATTTTGCATTTTGTTTTTGACAGCTTGACGTGGTTATTGAGTAACAGTACCCAATGAGGTCTTTTATAATTGTATGTCGTAGTTTGACGTTCGAAAATCTTTATCTTTGAAGATGCATTTGTATATATATGTAAATAAGCATGGGCTGCAATTAGTTGTCAACTTAACAACGATTGCTACTTCTATAAAAAAAATCAAATGTTTTAGGGTAGGCCCATTTTCTTGTAATAAGGCAAGCCATTATTTTTAGCTGTGTTAAAATCATCAAACGTTCACCTTAGGGTTGACTACAGTAAGTTTAGTGGGTAGGCCCAGATTGGTCTGAGCCTTGACCAGCGTGTGCAGAATAACGGACTTGCCCCCGCCCGTGGGCCCCACGAGCATCGTGCAATGCCGCGTCATCATTGTCTCGTACATCTGCACCACTTTGTCTACCTGCAGTTGAAACACTCTCTTAGTAGTTTGAAAGGTGCATTGTTCCAGCTAGACATATCATTGTTCAACTCGAACGAATTCGGGGCGGGTCGCTAGCATTTAATATTTTTATAAGCTACAATAGCATTTTGAGTGAGGGTACCTTCGTTGTACCGATATTTGTCGCGATATGTGGTTTCCTTCTGATCTTCACGATGTAATTGTTATCGATGGAGGAACCTCGCACGGTGACATACAATCTTTTTCTGCAGAGCTGAATGCTTGTTACTGATTTTATAACAAACATACTTACTTGATGAGCGAGCACGATATAGCCGTCCTTCTCCAAAACATCAATGACAGCTGCGTTGAATTCCGGATAACCAACACGGGGACATTCCAGACCAGGAAACAAATCTTTGATAAGTCCCAAGAATAACGGCACGTCTTCGAACACGAATTTGGGGTGGTTCATGTCCCTGTAGTAGAATTTTTTTTTTCTTTTTTAACAGAAATCAAATTTTAATTTTTACAACTAATGTTGCAATTTGAATTACGTATTCAAAAGACATTTGTCATTCAAAAGTTTTATTATCATTTTACTATATAAAAAATCAGTAATAGGTTTGGAAGACTATTATGTAGCTGCGACTTATATACCTTCTAAATACGTAAATTGTAACCTGACGTCAAATATTGACAGTATTTTTAAAAGTTCTACATTTAAAATAAATATTAAATAACATGGTACGTTTGCGCCTACATGTATCACGAGTATAGCGAACAAAGTAACATCCTTATTAACACAATAAACGCGTTGGATTAAAAAAAATCCCGAATAAGTTTCTGTCCGTCAACAGTTCAATCGTTGACCGTGTTACCTGAGCGCTCTCATGAGCACCACGATCTCGCCGAGGCCGGGCGAGTCGCGGCGCAGCTTGCCGGCCATGCGCAGCACCGCGGTCAGCGCGCGCAGCCCCCAGTCGTAGTGCGACTGCTTCGACAGCTGCTCGCGGGCCACCTTGTACAGCACCGTCATTTTCTTTGCCAATACCTGGTCAAGATTATTTCATAGCATGAGCTTCATCGTAAGTAATGTCTAAAATTCTTTCTCCTTCCTATTTTTTTGATATGAATAAGCAATAATTAATTCTATTTTTTACATATTTTCTTCTTATAATAATTGTGTTAATAGCACATTTGGGACCTTCGAGGCGCATTCGAATTATGTAAATTAAGTAATATTTTATTGTAAAGAGGTAAAACAGTAACGAATTCCGTGAGCTACTGATCTCAACTGAATTCTTGTGCATAGGAGCCAAGGTATGAACAATATAACAATGTTTATATAGTAGCTACTATAACTGTGTAGGTAAATAAGGACATAACAAAAGTATTGTCAAACACCTTTATATATTTTCCGCTAATTCAAT
Source organism: Megathymus violae (assembly GCA_003671415.1). NCBI lineage: Eukaryota > Metazoa > Arthropoda > Insecta > Lepidoptera > Hesperiidae > Megathymus > Megathymus violae. Next base: position 1,570,929 of record PDGT01000032.1, read on the forward strand.
ATAATTTAAATAAAATTAAATAAAATCAATCACCTTGGCAGTAAGAAATCCGTCAGAAAACAGCGAGATCTGACATATCATTTCCAAGTCCGGCAGAATGCATACAACGGGTCTGAAAAGGGCTTTGACAGACTCGGGCAATTCAGTGCGACCCGCGTAACCTGGATTCATGGTTATAAAGATCCCAACTTTACTATCCATTGAGATCTCTTGACCTTCAAACTGAAAAAAAAATTTGTAAATCTTGCATTCAATTTTATGTTATAAAAAGCAATTAATGCGTTAAAGAACTAGATGATTTTGGTGTTAGCATATTTGTCAGCATTGAGGGATAGTTTATTTAGATCAGAGGTTCCCAAACTTATTTTTGTCATAGACCACTTTCAAAATTTTGCTGGTTAAGGTGGACCCTCTGCAGCTACATTTCTACTATATTCCCAAACCTTGACAAAAAATGTGAAGATTAGATCTAACTATGGAAATTTTGTTGCGGCTGCGTTCCATCCACGAATTAACAGTTTTCGAAAAAAAGTGAGAATTTATTGGTTAATTAATTGATTGTGCTGTAGTGAAAGTTGGTCAATGAAAAAAGTGATTCCATTCAACTTCACTTTTTTGACATCTACTCACAGCACAAGGAACCAATCAATTCTTACTTATTTTATTTAGAAAACTCCTCATTCAGTGCTGTAAAAATAAAAAGAAAAATAATATATTTGCTTGTGTTATTTATTAAAATATGTATTATTATTACACAATTACTCAGTCGAAAATTAAACATTAATAATTTGTACAATGTCAATCACAAAATAGTCATAATTTAATGGGATGGATGTACTTGATGGATTGACAGCAAATTATCAATATTTGGCTTCAGTTTTGTTAGGAATAACCGCAAATCTCCCCGTTCTGTGATATTCAATTTGCTCCTTTTTTTTGTTAAAAGGTTTGTAACGACACTAAAACTTTTTTCGACAAGATATGACGACGGAAACGCTATCAAAAGCTTTCTCGCAATTCTCCACAGTCCAGGATATTTTTCGGGTATTTGTATGTAAAAATCGCGGAGTTTCTTAAATAAATATTATCTGCCTACATTGATAAGTGAACTCAAGCCAACATTTTAGTTCTTCACTACACTAGTTAGAAAAAGGCATTTATAATGATTAAAAATATTTGAAACGATTAAAAAAGATTAAAATTTGATTACCAAGATAGATAAATAATATATAAATGGTTTTTTCTAACCAGGGTATCGAAACCAGATAAATTTTCGTGGATCCCCCCGCTTACGAATTGTGCACTCCTATTTTTTGGTCACGGCAACGTAGACCCCCGTCGAGTCTCCCGTGGACCCCTGGGGGTCCACCTGGACCACTTTGGGAATCAATGATTTAGATGGACAAAAATACCATTATTGTGTTCTGGTGAAACATCGGGATATGTTTTACGAAACTTGTTTACATGAGCTCGTTCAGCTAATACTCCAGTACAATGGGAACAAATAGAATAAAGTTAACGTGATACGAATACCAATTGTTTTATATATTGCCAATATTTGGTACATACTTCACCTCGTTGCTCCAACGTCAATTGGTGAAATGGATAGTGAGCGACCTAGTGGAAAAATTGTTGTAATTTCTCATACCGTTCCAAGGTCTCCATTATGGCTCCGAAATTCTATCTAACGATAACAATCGTATTCCGAAGCACTCCTAAGCATGGAAACGCCGAGTAAATATTGATTTTAGCAACTACACATCCATATACCAATTCAGTCAACTTATTGTTACTATTTTAATAATTGGTTAATACATGAGGAATATAAAATAAAAAGTTATCTTTAACGTCTTACCTCTAGATTATTAAGTTTTCTTATTTTCTTTATTTTTAATTTTCTCTTTTATTATTTATTACTTTCTTTGTTTTTACGTCATTTCGCATTAAATATTAGTGGAAACTTCACTGGACCAGTTTACAAAGTTAGAAGCATTGTACTATAATTGTAAACTTGCAACTTTCTAATTAAAAATAAATAATACCGCAGTACGATACACACCGTAAATCTCTTCAACTTCATGAGCAATGCGCTGCGGATGCACTGCAGCTGCGTAGATATGACGGAGAGGACCGATATGTCGATCCTGTTGAACTCGTCGAAGCAGCCCCACGCGCCGCACTGGCACAGCCCCGCCAGGATCTGTCCCACCGCGCGGAAGTCCATCCCCTCTCCGCAGTTTGTCACCACGCACAGCAGTCCCAGGGCCTTCGCGAGGTCCTTCGTTGTTTCCGTCTTGCCCGTGCCGGCCGGACCTGTCAATATTTGGTTTGTTATAACCTTGAGTAGCAACTCGGATTTCTATTTTCCGCTGTTTTTCAATCATTTTTCATAAAAGTAGTTCTATTCGTTCTACACATCTGTACAAATCTCAGTGATTGATAACAATATACAATTATCATTAAATCGACGACTTTGAAGTAATCAACGTTGCTTCATTAAAAAAAAAGAAACATTAATTTGCTTTTCATTGAAATACCATCTTTTCCTTATAATATTAGCAAAATATATTTTTTATATTAGAAATATTTTTATTAAAATAACGCCATTTTAAAGACTCACCAGCAGGCGCACCACCCAGTTGCATTGTGAGGGCCTGCGTGATCGTCAGGTAGATCCGATCCGTCAATGGCGTGATGACGAGACGACCGTTTAGGCCCATATATTCGTAGCCATATTCGAATACACCTGTAAACACATTATTAGCTTTAAAAACCTCTAAATATATGCCAAAAGAGAAAGATACGTTACTTGGTTAAACAAAATCATGTGTCAAAAAGAATGCGTGCTTTCACTATTGTAGATAGATGTATTTATTATCTATCACATAAAATAACTACCATAAATGACATGAAAAATAGTACTATTACGTATATTTAACAATCGACATGTTTTCCAGTTCAAACAACTGGAAAAATTAAAGTTCAAAAGAATATGAATGTCAAAAAACGACAAAATATAAATTAACAGTAATGACGTCACCAATCGCCCCACGAACCCGTGCACTGTCTTATCCAGAGGTTGTCGTCCTTTTTGAGCCAGTAGAACCGCAGCTGGCTCTCCCACTCGAACTCGGCCGCCTCCGTCACGTTGTCGCGCACGAACCCCTCGATGATGTCGCGCGCGTGCACGTCGATCGTCGTGATCGTGCGGAACTTGAGGCGGTCGTTCGCTGTCAGATCTACCACCAGACGATACATACTCGATACACTGGACGTCATTATCTACTCTGGTATGTATTGTCACATATTAGTATGCTTGAAATAGCCTTATTGTTATACGATAAAAAACTATTCATGAAATTTACGAACACAATGTATTTTACACAACTATAATTAAGAGTTCAATTTGTGGTACCATTTTTTTTTTATTTCCTTTGCTGCAATCAGTGGAATTATATAGATATTAATATTGATACGTAGTTAAATATTACGTTTTTTGGTGTGATAAAAGTAATCCTATTATATAAAGGAGTTCAAGATTGAATTGGTGTGCTCGGTAACAAACCGCACCGCACCGACGCAGCGTGGTTAAATACGTTAAGGCTTCCTCCATTCCGATTAATGGCTTGCAGTGTTACCGTTTATGGCTTGTAGCCAGTCAATGTATGCAAAACTAGATAAGCGATCATTACCCTGTCTGACTTTAACGACGAGTCCGTCCAGCTGCTCGTTCTGCTGCTGCAGGTGTTCCTTCATGGCGCGCTTGTTCCCCTTGCGGATCCGCACGAACGTCTCCTCCGTCTCCGCGGTCCACCACACTCCGTTCGCGGCGAGACAAACCATGCCTATGTACTCCAAAATCCAATCGGTTCTACGGAGCACATGACATATAAGAAGGGATAAAGGCTTGATTGATGTAACAGCGGCTTGGCAATATATGTAAATAATTATTAATTACATTAATAATATTACAATTATCTACATAAATATTGAGGAAGTTTGTTAACAAAATTTATTCTATAGCGAATAGATTACTATGTTTCTGCATTTCATCCATGGCTAAACCTATACGGATGTGATTTTTAATAAATATTTGTTGAGATATGTAGAAGCTAACATTTATTTATTTTATTTACATTGGTTGACAGATAAGAAAACATGCCAACTTTTAAGTGGCTCTTATGGGCGCTCTATGCTATTCGTGTACTTGTCGAAAGAATAACCCATCATTATTAGCTGAATCTAATCAGGCTGTTAGGTATATTACAAAATATTGTACTAGCGTAAAAGAAAAAGTTTTTAAATAATAAGACATATAAGATAAAATAAGAATATTTTAGCTTCACAATCGTAACGCAGTAGTGACAAAGTTTTAGCACAGTTGCTAATAAAAGTGTATTATTATATTTACTCAACCTTTACCTTGGTACTCGCCAGTTCCTGCCGTAGTAGAAGATAGCTTTCTTTGTGATAAATTTGTTTGTCCTACGCATCTCGATGAGAACAAGGTTCATCCAGTCTTCCACTCGACCTTCAGTGTACACGACGTAGCGGAAATCCATGATCTGATCATCAACGACATACATTAATTTAATAATAAATGTCTGCCCCGGCCGGGAACCAAACCCAGACCAGTCGCTGGGTAGGCAGGGCTACTACCGAGTGGGCTATGATGTCGTCGATTATAATAGCCCTACAAAGACAGTATAGAGTGAATAAAGAAGTTTTTGGTGTTATTAACAGAAATGTGTACTACCTCTCCTTCTGCAGAAATCATTTTGGCCGCAACTGGGCGATTCGTGTGATCAACGTATAGATCTAGAGCTTTAATGTTGTCGAACATCTGAAATAAACATTACACTTAATTGTTTTGTTCTACCATTCTACAAGTTTTTTTTTATAAAAATAGAAATTATCCAATGACCTTCCGTAATAAATGAATCAGGATCACTTTAATTTTTATTTAGAAAACAAAAAAATAATATTAAAGCGCAGTAGAGTAGCAACCTTATTATAAAATTCGTTTAAAATCAGTAGACTCATGCGTTAATATTCATTAATTAACAAAAATATTTTTGATATTCATTACAATAATAATAATAATTATAATCTGTGGCACGAAACAAATAATGATGTTGTTATGTACATTAAATATAATCTTTAATCTTAATAATTAAATTAAAAGTGTTAAGGGTTATCTATTTATAGTGTGTTTTGAATATGAAAAATATATACACAATGATGTATACATATGATACAATGATTTAAGATAAAATTTATGTCTCTGTTACCTTTATCATATGCTCCTGCACACAACTGCACTCGCTGCTGCCCAGTATCGATAGAAGCTCGTCCGTAGATATGAAAAAAAATCTCGGAAATATACGCCTCTTCGAGTCCAAGTAATCGTTCAGAGATTTTTGACATCTGTTATAAAAAAAAAATTGTAAAAGACAAGCTAGAGTTTTTGTCACTGTTAGCGGCAGCTACGATACTCAATATTAATAAGGTAAAATACCATACAGATAGTTCCCTAACATAATATATCCCTAATATCTAAAAAATAAAATGTTTCTATATCCTTTTATTATTATTAGTACTGTAATTCATATCATTCTAAAGAGCAAGTTTTATGACTATTGCTTTTTCTGTTACTCAAACATGTTGCATTTCTATGTGGACCTAAAGCCAACACGCAGTCGCTAGTTACAAATAAATGATTACTTCTGCAATCCCAATCCCAAGTTGACGAACTCCTCGAGCCTGCCCGCTATCGTGCAGCAGTCGACCACGTTCAGTCGCTTCGCCGTGTCCACCATTATCTGTGAACACATATTTTTGTATCACGTTTATAACTAATATTCTTGATACTCCACGGAATAGACATTTCAACATATTGCGAATTAATTTAAAACTAAAAAATATATACCACTTGTTAAGTACTATAACATACCCAATATTATTTGCTAATCTCCAAGTAATTTAGTTCCTTAAAGTCTAAATATTAAATTGAAAATTTTCGAATAATTAAAGAAACTAAGGAATCAAAAATGCTCTCTCTATCGTCATCAGTTTCCATTTTTTATAATGTAAGAAGGAATATTTCGTGTAAAATATTAGTTTCTTAAGTTTTAAGTTCAGCATCAAAAGTGAAACGCTTGGTTATCTTTGAAATGTTTTTAACATATTTCGGTTATATTATCACAAAGCCAGTTAAGATGTGAATTCTCAGCCTCTTCGACCTGCAATGCGTAGCTAATATCGTTGATGGATGTCAACACGCGCCGGCACTTATTTACCATCAGGTAACAAATCTACTCGTTTCCCGATTATTGACATACAAAAAATCACTAACTTTCCTAAAAGCCTTATCGATGTCGTCAAACTTCTTCGCCTCCTCGGGGAGCTGCTGTCGTATATCTCCGCCTACGAATATACCCTCCAGATACAGCCACTTGCGCTGCGTGGCCATCCACTCCTCGATGACCTCCGATATGAGCGACAGGCGCCGCTCCCACGTCTGGACCACCGTAAGGAACGGACCTATAAATCTGAAAGCAAACTAGTTCGTTAACGATTTTCGGTATCAGTGATCAACATTCATTCTGTAGTAATCTTAAATTTCCTAAAACTTAGACTGTACAAAATTAATTTGACGCTGGTGTCAGACTCTTTTTTTAAAATGCAGGGCTGGCCCGCATGCATGCCACCCGCATCTTAGCGTTTCATTGATACTTTTCGTGCCACGTACACGTCCCGCGTGCGTGTGTCTTACAAACGAATGGAGTGCAAGTAGCACGTTTACGGGCCAGAACCGTACGTAAAAGTAAATTTTAAATGAATAAAAAATATCATATCTTAATGTTTAGGTTTTTTTAGCTATTATAAGCCAGTGCGTGACTACAACCACATCTGATGGTAACTGGCGATGTAGCCTAAGATGGTAAAGCGCATTAAAATAAAAAAGCCTATTAAACCTGTAAATAATATTAGCCTATTAAAGGTATGAAAAATAAACGCTCCCACCCTCCGCACAATTATACGCGCTACTGTGGGTGGCATGGACACACACGATTAGATATTACAACCAACCACGTCTCGAATACAAACGATTATCTGTCACATAAATGTACGCTCCAGCTGGGAATCGAACTGGGACATCTCGCTCGGTAGGGTCACTACTAATTGAGTTATAAGTCGTCAAAGTTACATCAATTCCAATAATATAAATGACGCCACCATTAGAGTTATATTACAGTAACATCGACAGTATACTGACTGCGAGGCGGCCATGCTCTGCAGGGCCATGGCGTCGTCGTCCAGCTTGACGACGACCTCGTCGCAGGGGTTGAGCGTGTAGCCGCGGTCCTCGCCGCGGTTGAAGTGCCGCGTCACCGCGAACGCGACGTTCGCCCACGTCTCCTGCACGTCGCGCACGCCTCTCTCTATCGCCAGCTCCTGTCGGATATTTTCAATTCTTTTTTATTTAAATATAAAACAGTTAATTGTACACAAATAATTGTTTCTAAGCGTGCGTGCCAGCGTGCGTGAATATGTATGTGTGGTGTTTGTGTACATGCGTCTGTTACATATTTTATATTGTGATACCGTTATTAAAATTAAAAAAATAATTGACTACCTGGATAATTTAAGGTTGAATAGTGAATGTTTTTTTTTAAATATTAACATTAATGACACTTTTGTCATTAGTGCTTAATACATGAAAACCCCTATGTCAAATTTCGACTAGGGCATACATGACAGTCTATTTTAGTTTATTGCGGATAACATACATGCGAGATAATAACCAGACAGATAAATGTTTATTTTTGGGTCTTGGTTATGTGTGATGTCTTATTTGCGTATGTGGATGCAATCTGTCCTAAGTGAATAAGTTATCCTAGTGACGTGGACTCATTATGAGAATATTATTTATTCATTTATTAACAGATGGTCACTTCTTATGGTAAGGAATGTTAGTATAAACAAAGTCTAAACACACTTCACACTTTCTATAAATTCATATATATGTATGAAAATATGTATGTATTTATTTATTTATATGTTGCAAATATTAGTATATATGTTTAAAATTTATGTGTTCTATATGTAATGTATATATTATGTATCAATTAGGGTCGTTTGTAACTCCAACCGCAACTTTTCAACATCACCATGGTTGACTGGTAGAGAATGTCTCAAGGCATTAAGTCCGCCCATTGTAAAATTCATTTATTGAATTCTCAATAAAGGTTAAACATACAAACAAACAAACTTTCAACAAAGAAATTGGCAATGGATGTTATTATATTTATTGTAATAAAAAAATGAAAAGTTATTAGGGGGAACGAAGCAACTCCATGCGTGACAACTAACTCGTCCGGGCCTCTTATAGTGACCGGCTATCTCAAACTTTATCCGTCCATACAAAAAACATTAAATGTTCTCCCATTGACTTGAGAAATATTTTTAGCGTCGGTCAGTCTCTTGTTTCTGTTCATACAGATGTAAATATCCCTAATTGCATACCGAGCAAGAACAACACGCTCAGTTTGTAAAAAAATAATTTAAAAGATTATCAAATGGCGCTTTGATCACTGATAACCATTTCTTTCTGATACCAGTTACGTAGAAGGCTTCAAGTAGAGCAACCATATTATAATTATAATAATTATAAATATGAACATACAGTGTGATATTATAGCAAAAAATATTATAATCGGCTAATCAATAATTGATATAACTACGATACAACCACCGATATTAAGAATTATAAGCAATAATCGATCAAATCAGAAGTTACTTTAATGGCGTGGTTGACAATTTCCTCGGCTACATCTTGATACTTGTGCAACTCCATAGCGAACATGTTCTCCAAAGTAAAACGCTCCGGCGACATGTCGAAGTCCTGACCTGGTAAACCAAAACGTGAATATGCAAATTATTACATATGCACAAGTAGTGTACTGATTACTAAATCTATGGGACATTTTGTTTTAGTATCGAAGTAGCGGTTCAAACTAGGATCGCGAAAATATTGTCAAGTTACAAATTATTTTTTGTTCTTCAATTACTAATTTTATTGTATTTCAGTTTAACTAAGAGCTATTGTAAATGTACGGAAGAGATTGCAACCAACCTAGTACTTTACTTTGAGAGGAGATTTGGACATATTAGTTTTGATGATTGTGATTCTTGGAGTCTGTCAGTCATATTTTTCTATTCTATATTATGACTAATTTACTAAATAAAAATCAATGTAACGCGAAAATTCTGCTAGTTACTTAGATACTAACCAGTTTTCGCCATCAGCTCCTTCCAGTGCCGTTCTCGCATGGCCTCGTTCTTCAACGACACCATGAGGGGAACCACGCCTTTAAACTGTTTCATTTTCAGATCCAACATCAACCCGGTGCCTGTTAAGCGGACTGCTTTGGGTAGTTTCCTGTATATTTTTTAATATTAAAACATACCTATCCTTCAATGGGCAATGAAACTATCAACTGGGATACCTGGTCGTCAAAATTAACCAAAATATAATTCTATATCTCTTATTAAAAACGTATTGAAAGGCTTTGCGGATAATCTATCAATACTTACTAAATAAATATGAAATAACTTTTTTGTAGAACTTCACAGTATTTCTCCTCATCGCCATGAACTCGTGAAAGAAATCCTCAACAACACCTAACGTGGGGCAAAATTGGTAGTGCTGGACGTCTGCCGGCTAATACCGCTACTACTGGTACTTTTACTCATCATTGCGACCTAGTCTATTTCTAAAATACCGCACATAACCTAAACTCAAATAAAATCTGAACAAACTCACACCGCCGCCCTAGGATTTCCGGGGTTGCGGGTTGCATACATTTATCTATATAAACCTTAGCTGGATAGGACAAACGGAATCTGTCGCACGGCAAGTATGATCACCGCCAAATGAGCTACAGGAGCGTCATTATATAAATATGTATCGTTGTGGAAGTACAGACCTATATTCCTTGAAGAACTGTTCGATACCATCAACCAAGGCCTGCGGGTTAAGGTTCACCCAGAGTGTCTTGGCCCACAGCTCGCGTGCGTTCTTCTGAGCCTTATAGATCTTGTATATTTGGTCCATGGCCTGAAAGTCCGTCTTGGCTCGGTTAAAGTTCGAGAAGTCGGCTAGCGGGTTGTCGAACAGTTGTTCCGCTGCTTGGAGTCCCTTCTTGCGAGACTCTAGCTCGTCGAAGTATTTTGTGTATTCCTTAGATTAAAAAAAAAGAAATAATAATCCAATTGGAATCAATTGTTTTTCTATTTTATCAGCCATTTTGTGAATTTATTACGTTTACATCTTGCAATTAAAATTTTATGATGAATTCATTAAATACTTTTCGATATTAACTCGTTCAGACAGACGATCTTTGCTTCGTACCATAAACATAATATACTAACGTAATAGACGAATACTCATCTCATCAACGCATCACCAAAAGCTAAATGTGCATGTGTGTGAAAACGACATTGGTGTGAGTTACTGTTATTGATGTCAAATTCACAACCAAGCATTGTCCACATGAATGTCGACTATTCCATCACCGGTTTTTTGCTATATTTAATTAGTTCTCTTGATTATTTATTACATGTTTAATGATATCATGCTAATTCTAGTAACTTCTCTTTACTTCGCTTCGTCTAAACTTAACCTCATTTGCCGGGATTCTTTGTATTAACATTTTTTATTATTTGCAAACTGATTGAAATAAAACAAACCGAGATTAAAAAGGTATTAAAGAAAACAATAGTATTAATACTTATTGGTTTTAATTAATTCCTTGATGTAAATCGATATAACTTATTGCCCTCGGAAATGAACTAAGCAACAAATTAAGTGCGTATAGGTAAGTAAAATTCGCCAAATTGTATCGGTCTAAGGAGCTAAGAAAAACCAAAGATGCACCTTATATAACAGTCTAATCTATTTTCTATCCAATGTATTTACAAGCTGTAACGAAAACTAAAAAGGCAAAATATGAACTAATCTTGGTAAAACAAAAAATATTTATTTATACCGACTAAAAAATTACCCACTTATCGATAGATTTTGTGCAAGCCCTATAAGAAACGGTATCATTTTCATGTACACAATATCTTTTTATCTGACACATAATTATGAAAAATAAGTTATTATTCATAAAATGGAGTATTTACTGCATGTTATTATCTGAATTTATATAATTTTAAGTCAACTTCTATGGAAATAAGCATCTTGAAAGTAGATTGCACTATCGGTACTTAACTATGGAATGTCTTTTTTTTGGATTATTGTTATAAGTAACTATGTAGTCCCAAAGAGAACACGACATCCTCGTTTTTACTGCTTTTTGTCCGATTAAATACAGTAAGATTGTAAAGAAATTAATAAAATACCAAAAAGCTATTTTTTGACACGAGACTAATGGAGAGAAAATAGTTTGAAAACAGTCCTACGGCCAATTCTCTTGCATCTCTTACTCACAAGTAGGTTTTTCCGTGAAGTTCGAAGTCTCACTCGCACACTGTGTTCCTCTATTACGCTAGTATATTAACTTTATGCTTTGTACCATGTAGTGATAAAAACTGCAGAGACATACCGCAGGCCGCTTACCAGATCAGCTAGTACTTAAATAAAATGGCAAAATCATGGTTAAGGAATATAATTAGATGAAATGCGTGTAATAATGTTGTACCTCCATTAACAACAGTCCCTTGTCCATGTCATCACCGACGGTACCGGGCCCCTCGTTGTCGAACTTCTCGACAAATTCATCCAACTCCCTGAGAAAGTTGGATATCTCCAATACGTTGAGCTTGGAGAACTTCTCCTTCGTCTGTTCAAGGGTGTTGCCGCGGAACAGCGCGGTCTGGTACAGACTACCCCATGAGGCCTCAAGGTTTTTGCCGAATTGCAGGTCTTCCTCTGTAACCTTAAGTGCAAGTAGTGTATTTGCATTTGAAATTCGTTTTACTTTGTTTCGGTGTGGTGTACAATCTTTGTGTGTGTGTCGTGTATCATATTCACCCAATATGTTTGTTAGCTAAGATAGATCCCGATTGGAAATTATTTACGTTAAACCAAAGTACGAGAAAAATATGAGCCAAAACGGTGTGAACAACATATCAAATAGTATAAATCATTTGACGAAAATTCAACTTCAATCCGATTTGCTTATTTCAGTAATATAATTAGTCATTCAATAATTCAGTAATAAAATTAGTCAGTATTGTCAAATATACATGTTAAATATGTAGGAATTCGGACAGATAGGATAATTAGGGTAGAAATCAATATATATTTTTAATGACTTAATTTCATGACGTTATTTTTTTGGCTCTACAGGTTCTTGGTAAAATCAAGACGTTGACGAAACTATGCAAAATTTTGTGTCTATGAAAGCGTCCTTAAAATTATTTTAGAGGAGTGACTCGAATTTCAAATTCAGCTCAACAGCGTATGTAATACAAGTTTATAAATTAAAATACTCACATCAATGTTATGTTGTTTCAGCATATGGAATATCTCCTGCATGCCTTTGTACTTCACCTCCGCGGTGATGGTCATCTGCTGCACGAGCCCTATGGTGGCCATCACCAGCTTGAAGTCCTCCAGCCCCTTGATGTTCATGTTCATTGTCATGCGGAGCGACTGCAATACGACATGTATATTTAGTAGGTCGTTATAGTTATCAGTGGACAGCCAAGATGTACAAGGGTTCTGTTGAATTATCACAACACATGGACATCTTCAAAGCCAAGGGCGCCGCTGATATGGTTTAGGAGAAAGCCACGAATCTGATTTACATTTATCTTGGCATTTAATGTATAGGTACTAATATTGAGACTGTAACGAGGTCGAATTTGTAAATCGAATATTTTTTGGAAATTTTAATGTACGTGTAGGATATAGTGTATGGATATAGAGTTCAAATTTTTTTTCTATGTCTAAACATAACTAGAAACAGATAATTGTTGGCATATTTGTAATTAATAGTATGGATAAAAATCTAGGATAGTTTTCATCCCGTGAAATGGAGTTCCCGCGGAATTTTCCAAAGTAAAGCGAGGACGAGTTAAAAGTACTAGATACATTTATTAAAAAAAACTTGATTTATTAATGATATTTACCTCAATCTGATTTTTCAAATCGTACATGTTCATTCTAGTTTTAGATGCGATACAGTTCCCTAAGATATTCTTCCATTCCTGTGCGTGGTCCTGCACCTGCTTTATGATCGGCCGCAGGTTCACTCTGATTGCCCCGACGTCTACGAACTTCACGTGGTCGTTGAGATCGGCTATGATATCCTCGAAGAAGAAGAACTTCTCATCGTACTTTTGGATCTGCTCGTGTTTCTGAATGTACTTCTCGCAGGAAAGGTTCTTGTCGAACGCCCACAAGTGCTGGTATTTCTGCCACCTGACGGTAGTTTATAAATGTAAATTTTTTGATTTACGTATTGAGATGGTGAAGCTTTTAAGTTTGTGAAAATTCAGCAAAAAGGCGAGTACTTTTAAATTATACGTCCTGACAGTAATATTTACAGAGCAAATGCCATACTATAGTTTTCACGCTAAAAGTGTTTTACGTGATTTAACTAAAAAAACTTTGGACACAATTGTATTCAATAATTTCTCATTTTCTTAAAAATACCATTAATGTTTATAAGGCTCGTTTGTATGCAATAAATTTAATGGTGCTAAGAATAAGGATATAAAAGCAACAAAAATTCAATAGTTTCTTTACAATTATATCTACAATAATAGCCAAAGTTATTATGTGAGTATACAGCAAAATTTTCTATTGTAATATCAAATGTGGTTGTACGCGTGGGGCTTGATTCTCGTAGGTATATATATGTACAAGTTTATAATGTATGGTTTGATCTATCAAGACAAAAATTCACTCACTTCTGTATATACGCATTGATGTCTTGCGTCAGTCTGTATATGGTGTCCTGAATGAGCAACGTCACATCGTTGATCGCCACTACGCGCAGTACGTCTTCGAAATACGAGAACACGTAGAACTCGTTCCCGGTGGCTTCGGCGATCCGTTGCGGAGGACACGGCAGACAAGTATTTTTCATCCAACGCGGGAAAGCTGTCAACCTGTTGGTAGAGATGGTATGCTTTTAAAGACATTGACTTGTATGAATATAATTAAATTTATATTCAGTATGAGCAAATCCCCTTTCGCCCCATCAAAGACTGGGTATCCTTAGATTACAGTAGAACACAATTTTATTAAATTCTAATTGCTGTTAAATATGATTCCAAACTGTTACCAGGCTTAGCTCTGGCTTCCACGGAGGTAAGGTTGTAGCCGAAGCTACGAAGAATACACATTTGGAAATACAAAATATATATGTGATTTACACTACTTAGGTGAGCGCGACTTATTTTATAAATCCTGTAGAATGTTTTAGAGATAGTTACTTTGCTACGTGATATTATGTTGTTTCGCCTTGTTGCGATTCTTCAGAGGGGATAAAGAGAGAACCAATATACGAGTAAAGAAATTCAATTGTTGAATTCTGTACTTCAGGAATATTTTCCCCTACAGTAGCAGCAGTCTATTATATATTCAATAGGTAATGGAAAATTGGTGATAATTCACAAAAAAGGTCTTTAGGCTTAGGGATGTAAATATATACTGACCTGTTTAGGAAATGTTTCAAATTATATCCGAGGATGTTACAAACTTCGGGCGGCGTGGGTCTCATGGTGATATCCGGGGTCACCAGCACAGCGTCCACTTGGAAGAGCGGCATCTGCTCGCTCAACATGTGTTGGAAATGTTCCAAGTTTTCCAGGGTCAGACTGTGGAATAGTGCGTGTTATAAATATTACAACCCATATAGTCCCACTGCTGGGCTCAGGTCTCCTCTCGCAATGACAAAGGTTCAGATCATAGTCTGCCACGCTGGCCAAGTGTGGTTTGACAGACTTCACACATCTCTTAGAACGTTATGGAGAATTCTCAGGTGTGCAGGTTACCTCACGAGGTTTATGTCGTCGAAGCATGTGATAATTAATACGCAGACACTTTGAAAAAATAGAGGTGCGTGCAATGTTCGATCTAGCGTCTCCCGTGCGCGATACCTGCCTACGTTTTGCTGCCAAGGGTGTAATGCAATTACGTAATTATTATTTTTTTTTATTTTTTTTATTTCACAATTTATAGGTACCTATTAAGCGTCTTAGGCTACATGAAGAACCAATAGGTAAACGTAACATTTAACATTTTTTAAGAATATAAAATTATGGTTTCAATATATCATACACACACACACACGGTACTCGATTTGTGATACAATAAACGGTATGTGTAAGATAATATGTAACTATGATGACTAGACATTTTATATAAGTAATATCATAAAAATACAAAATAACTAAATCGAAATAAAATAATAAAGAACAAAATATTTTTATTAATGAAATTCATTCAGAATATAAAATGAGAAGATGAAATATATGTATTACTCCTAATTTAAGTGACAGAAGAATTTAAATCGATTTATCAATAATTCATCTCTAAGACGCAACTACTTAACTGTTAAATAAATAAATAAATGCGTGATAGTTAAAACAAATATAAAATTACTGAAATCTTATTTGTTGATGTCGTTATATTTATTATTACTTATGCAACTGAAATTCAACTATCTCGCTGTGTCGTACGTACGTAAAAATTCTCTAATTTCTCCTTCATAATACTAATTTACAATTTTCTGACGGATCAATGGGCTCGATTTTTAGTAGTTTATACTGGACTTTATACTGACGCAACAAGACATTTGAATATCTTCTTCTCCCAATACGTGTAGTACGCCGTCATCACGGTCGACTTGCCCGTGCTGGAGCCGAGGATCAGGTACTCAAGCTTCATCAGTATGGGCCCTATACGGTCGTATATGCGCGAAAGCATCGCCATACGTTCTAATCGCTCGTTTTCAACTTCCACGAAATATGTCTGCAATGAGAATTTTTCTGGGTTCAAATAAGCTGCAAGATGTAATAAATGTAACAAATAAATTGTAAGTTTATTTGTTCAAAATGTGTTGTATGTTGCTCATATTGATAATGAAATAAAAAAAAAAATTATCAGCACTTTTTCAATGTTTAAACTATCTCATCGCTTTACCATGTCCCTACAACAAGTACTAGAGTTTCAGAAGAGGCCAGAAACTCCCAAGAAGAATATTTTCAGTATTTTACTATGAAACACATATAAAAGCAACCAAATTATCGTAAAGTAAAATCTCTCATGACCCGCCGATGATAAAATGCTACGAGGGTGCGTTTTTAAGTTCGCGGAATGGCGGGGATGGAGGTGGGATAGCAGGCTCGTTAAGGGCGGTACGTGTTTAATGACTCATAATTAGTATAAATATAAAGTTTTGTCACAATTGCATCATTAGTTTTAAAACTATGGACGATTAAATAACTCACGAGGAAATTGCGTCCTTAACTTTTTCGTCTGTGGAAAACTTTTTTCCAAGAAGCTCTTTTTTCATTTTTGGAAAGAGATAATAATCACTCGGAGTCAGGTTTGGTCTATAG
Organism: Megathymus violae; assembly: GCA_003671415.1. Lineage (NCBI taxonomy): Eukaryota > Metazoa > Arthropoda > Insecta > Lepidoptera > Hesperiidae > Megathymus > Megathymus violae. The sequence goes on from PDGT01000032.1 coordinate 1,587,516, forward strand.
GGTGGGTGATTTAAAATATCAAAGCCCACCTTATGTAGGGCAGCCAGTGCAATACGGCTCTTGTGTACGGGTGCATTGTCGTTCAATAGCAGGGCACCTCTGCTTAATTTTCCTCTTCTTTTTTCTTTGATGGTTTCTTTTAACCACTCCAAGATTGTTGCATAATATTCTCCGATTATAGAGACACCTTTATCTTTATAATCTATTAACAAAATTCCTTCTGAATCCCAAAAGACTGTCACCATGAGTTTTCCGGCCGATTATGACACCTCAAACTTCTTAGGAGGTGGTGCACCCTTTTTATGCCACTGCATGGAGTCTTGTTTAGACTCAGGTTCATAATAGTGAACCCAAGTTTCATCTCCAGTAACAATTTGATTCAGTACAATATCTTTGTCTTCTCCACAGAGGTCCAAAAAGCTCGGGAACATTCAACGCGCGGTTGTTTTTGCGGCGGCGTGAGCATTCTCGGCACCAACCGCGCGCCGACCTTAGTAAGGCCAAGATGGTCATGTAGAATTTTAAAAATTCATGTATTCATAAAAATGTATTCGATACTGCAATCATTTCTGCAAGCTGTTTCTTCTTTAGCCGAGCATCTTGCAATACTAATTTTTCGACATTCGCTACAATTTCCGGAGTGGTCACCTCAACAGACCGTCCTGGTCGTGGGTCGTATTCAAGTGAATCCCTGCCTTGCTTAAAAAGGTTTTGCCACTTGTAAACTATCGTTTTTCCAGGGCAAGAGTCCCCGTAAACCGATGACATCTCTTCCATTATGATTTGAACAGACTTTCCTTGCTTGGTAAGGAACTTTATAGCGGCGCGATACTCGATTTTCTCCATACTTCAAATTTTCTTCCGGGTTGGGTTGTTTAATCGTCGATAGTTTTAAAACTTATGATGCAATTGTGACAAATCTTTATATTATACTAATTATGAGTCACTAAACACGTACCGCCCTTAACGAGACTGCTATCCTCCCTCCAACCCCGCCATTCCGCGAACTTAAAAACGCCCCCTCGTATTTAGCATTAAGTACGTCTTTTGTACCCCTTGTTTTAAGGGTAAATAACGTATAAATATATAAATGTTCTACACATTTATTCTTGATGATGTCTGCGACACGATTTTTAAAACGGAAATTGCCCAATCATAGCAGTTATATAATTTTTAAAGTCGAATTAAATTTTCCATGTATTTTACCTTACAAGGATACAACCAGGTATCATCGGGTTCCCCCGTCACCGGATCCATGTAGTCCTTAGGCTTCATGATAGGGAATAAGTCGAATTCTTTCAGCTGAGCGATCAGAAATTGAATCTCTTTTTCCACCATCTTGAGTTGCTGGTAAATAGCTTGTAATGAATTCTCACCTAAAACGCCGAGTTTTGATTCATTATAATAGATTATATAGAATAAAATATGACTTGTATATCAAATGGTAGTGATCCTGTTCGCCGAACCAATGGTTCCGGGTTCGATTCCCGGCCGGGGCAAACATGTGACTATATGTTATATGACGGTATGTCCGTGATACTATATCGATAGATCGTAAGATTAGAGCCAAACTGTAAAATCATTATTTTATGATTAATATGTTATAATCAATACTTTAATAATAAATAATTAAAATAAGTAAAGCTTATAATTAACAGTATAAGTAACTAAAATAATTATTGAATAAGTAAATATAATGAATTTTGTCTATTTTGCTATGTTGAAATATGTTTCAGTTGGATCTTTTTATTTCATTAAAAACTATATCAAAGCAAACATTTCGAGCTCGAGTCTCCCCGACGTACAGACTACAAGGCTGGCACAGCTAAGACCTTACTCGATAGGATCACCAATGTTAACCTTTAGTGATATCCTTAATGTAATCCTTGATTCCGAGCGCAGTCCAGGTTATCCTGGTCAAGCCGGGCAGGATATGTCTCTCCATGTCCAGGAGGTGCCGCTTCATCAGATGTGTTTCCGACGGACTGAGGGATTTGGTGCTGGCGTTGTACTTAGCGATCACATCTTCCAAAGCCTCCAGTTCGTAGTACAGGCGGGCCTTCTGCATAGCCACGTCGCGAATGTTCGATGGCAACTCGAAACCTTAGGACAAATTCGATTTTGTAGATATTAATTTTTAAAATAACTTTAGTACTGGAGAATTTAACAGATAAAAAACTTATTACTCATCGAAGCATTTAAAAATTCAAAATATAAATAATATAA
>PDGT01000032.1:1594443-1676690 GCA_003671415.1 Megathymus violae
CGAGAGGTACCGGGATCGATACCCGGCGCCTCCAGTACCGTTATATATTTTGTACAAATTATTAGCAAATTAAATTCCCAGTGCATTATGTTTAATATATTTGTGGTTAAACCTTAACGGGGGCGTAGCTCAGATGGTAGAGCGCTCGCTTAGCATGCGAGAGGTACCGGGATCGATACCCGGCGCCTCCAGTACCGTTATATATTTTGTACAAATTATTATTGAATTAAGTTCCCACTGAATTATGTTCTGTAATCACTTACCTTTTGGAAGTTCATAATAGGTTGTTTCATTTTGTTGAACAACGCGCGTGCCCAGTAAATGGCGCCAGCGACAGGAGGATGGTTACGAAGAAGCGGCGGATTTTTGCGAAAACGCTACAAAGAACACCATAACGAACGTCATACACGAAGTCATATTGAAACACTCCCTCTGTGGAGTTCTAGTATAGGTACGATACTAGCGGAAAAGTTATCGTTTTATCAAAAACATAGCACAAAACGGGATTATTGTTATCGATGCGATTTAATAAGTCAAAATTGAATTAGTCTGTCTCAATCTCCAATATTTTTTTTATGCCTTGGGCATGCAAACGAGCAGACGGGTCACCTGATGGTGAGTGTTCACCGCCGCCCATGGACACTAGCAACATCAGGGGCGTCAAAAATGCGTTGCCGGCCTCGAAAGAAAGAAAGAAATAAAAATACAAAAGTTAGCTTTGAATGTATGCATTGCAATTGTAAGATATATGCACAGAAAAAAAATACAATACAGAAAATTGTGTTCACCACCACCCATATCTCACCCTGCTACAGCAGCGGATGTCTCCAAACATTCGCTTCAACCTTCGTCGGGTTAAGCTAACTGTTATTATAAATATCAATCTGATTAATTGTAAATCGTAAATAATGTAAATTCAAATCCGTTTCGTTATTGAGATCAGTTTAAATATGCCCATTTGAAAGATATATTGTACTGTAATTAAAGTTACCGTAAATTTATCCTCCAAAGCGGTAATCTCTTTGATGAATTGACGCATAACGAGATCGAATTTGGTCGAAAGTTGACGGCGAATCGATTCTCTCGTATCGAATTCGAGGAACTTTAACAACACGTCCAGTGCTTCCTCCGATGATCTACAATGATACGACGGCATCGTTATGCAATATAATATACTCAATAATAGACAAATAGAACAGGTACCGAAGTGATATTAGCAATCGGTACTAGAGTTATTTATGCACCCGAGCTAGAGAAGCGAGGAGTGGTGCTTATATTCCGAGGCTGGGATGTAATTTATCATTTACGCCTTATGTGCAAACTATTCATTAAAGAGACAAAATTAAAACATCCAAGTGATTTGACACAGCATATATTTTCCTTTGGTATTCAGCGACACGTGTCACAGCAAGCTGTTGCATAGTGTCCATGTATCTGTTGCCGAGTAGCATCTGTCATGTTACTGGCCATGTACATTACGCTTAGCTTATCAATGACTGACTAGAAGCGATTAACGTCGTTCACGGTGCCGAAAGACTAATAAACTAAACGTAACATTAACCTAAGGACTTAGAACATAATTTACGTCCTGCGTTTAGAAGATAATTACGATGTACTATCTCATAATTATAATCTAGTATTCTAGCCAAAAATTCATAAAAAATGTTTGTTATTTAAAAAAATATATATAATGATTAAGATCTTGCAATACGCTATGCCAGAAATATTAAAGCAGATAAGATTTTACGGTATAAATAATTTACAGATAGTATTTGAAAATTGATTGACATTCCGATATGTGACGTGTGAATTAGACTAAACGCTCGAAGTTATGGTAACACGAATTTAGTAAATTATAATAAACCCTTAATCAAAACTTAAGACCAACTCACATTTTTTTACTGTAGCATTAGGCAAGAATAGTATAAAAATTAACGAATGACTTTTTGGGTATCAGACCATGGTTATTGCCTATACGTATCGAAGTTTGCCAAACTCACAATCGATCCAATGAGCATGCGTGCAGCAAAGGTGAGTCATTTTATTGTTTACCTCAGATTTCCAAAGCTCTGGTTGATATAGTTCTTCGCTTCCTCTTCCAAATATCTCACTTCTTTCCAAAAGTCCCCCATGATCACGTCCCAGTTCTCCTTGTTGTCGAACACAAACACGCTGAAGTCTATCGTACGTATCGGATACACGAGATTCTTCACTCGCTTGCGCACGTCGTCTATCTGTGTCGGATCTGAGATGATAGACTTGAGCTCCAATCCGAATATACGTTCAAAGTCTATGAGGACCTGCATTATAAAAATAAAACAATAATTGTAATATATGGGGGTAGATATCATGCAATAATAATTACTAGACAAGATTCCTATTATAAAGTATGATAATACCGGTATGTTGCATGGCGCGTATTTTATCACTGCTAAAAATATATTACTATTTTGTCATATACATATAAGAAATTGCGTTGGATTTAGTTTCCAGATTAATACATATAGCTAAAGAAAAATATTTTTCCTATTATAAGATAAAAGGAACATTGAGAGTTATTTAAATCAATTTCTAATTAGAGTCACGTACGAGAACGTTGTAAATGCGTGGTTTGCATGTTGGCGTGATTGAATAATTACCTACATTTTACATTTATTAGTATCGGGGGCGTAGCTCAGATGGTAGAGCGCTCGCTTAGCATGCGAGAGGTACCGGGATCGATACCCGGCGCCTCCAGAACCGTTTTATAGTTAATTTTTTATTAAAATTAAATTCTTAATGTTAAATTTAGTTCACCTCTATTAATTAAACCTAATTAAGTAACCATGTAACGTTGTACACATAAAGCTGACGTACGTTCCCATTTGAAATTGGTCACGGATGTATTTCATTGCATTGTGAGTTCCTCGACAACTCTGTCACGAGATATATCTATCATAGCTTATGTTACTTTTAACCTGTTCAAAAACTAGAAATTTCCAATAGTAAAATAACCATTACAGCGTACCTGGACGACCTCGGCGAGATCCTTCGCTACGCCCGCGATGTAATCGGTCCGCGTGAACAGCAGCGGCTGGTCGAACTCCCACCTCGCTCCCTTGCCGCTCAGTTCGATCTCGCGCCGTCTCTCCTTGTACAGCGTGTGCCAAGTCTCCATTATCTTCTGACCGGCGCGCGCGAGCTTATATATCTCCTCGTTTGGTTTGCTGAAACAAACATTTATAATAATTTTTTTTTTGAAAACCATTTATTATTATTTATTATTTATTTATTCCCTTTCGATTATTATTATTACCTTTCGGTTTTTAGAAACTGCTTTTTTTGTAAATCTCAAAATTTTCTTAAAGACCTTTTACTCGATCAACGATTTAGTCGCCTTTAACAGTACCAAATTAATGTACTAAATTCAAATTATCATATTGTTGAGTTACACGGATGTCGGTAATAACGATATATATATATATATATACATATATATTTTCGGTATTAAAGGTACTCGTAGTACATACGAATATATTCCATTCATTTAATTCATTAATTAATATTGCATTCATTAAATACAGATACACCCTTATAACTTTAGTACTGGTAGAAACGTCCGAGTACACTTCAGACCCCCTTAATGGGTGGACATTTAAAATGGAACCTGTACTTATACTAATAATAAACCTTTAACGGTACCAATCCCGAAAATGTCTATAAGTACCTGTTATATTTTTGGAAATTTTAATTCAAATAAAATGGTAATCCATATAAAGGCTTAAATATGTATTTTTTGGAAATTTTTGTGTCTGTCGATTCACGTAGACAACTAAAACCACTGAACAGAATCAAATGATTCCTCATATGTTTGGACCTTATATTGCTGGTCATAAGCGACTGCTACTAGACTACTACAAAAAGACTACTTTTTATCCCGGAAATTGAATTCGTTTCCGCGGAAATTTCCAAAAGGATGCGAGTTACTAGCAAGTTAAAATATAAGTTTAAAATTATTTACAATAACCGGTCGATATCCAAAGTCAAAATTACCTTAATTCCAAACGTTATGTTAAAATAAACTATGATATATAATAATCAGGACTATCAAAAGTATGGAGGTACTGAGGAAAGTAATTTCACGAGTAAAGGACAATGATCGTTCAACTGGATTGTACTCACTCGAACAGCTTGTGCACGTTGAGGAATCTTTCCAATTTGTCGCTCAACGCCCAAGAGATTCTCGATAGCAGCGGCACCATAGTTTCGTCCGTGCGGTAACCTTTCGAAAGCACCCACGTCATGTATACACTCTCAACCAGTTCCGGCAGCAGGTCTGTCACTTGTTGAAGCGGTGAATCGTCTTCTATTACCTATAAAAATATTCTTGACACAGGACAAAATAATAGAAAGAGACAGGGATAGAAAAAGAGAGTGAGATTGACAAAAAGAGCCGAAATAAAAAAAAAAACGACAAGAAAATATTGTAAATAAAGGTTATATTACAGGATAGTGCATTTGATATTTTGTTTGTCTTATGAAAAAAAAATATTTATTGAAAAATACGCAGGTTACCGCGATATATAAGCACTTTTATAATTAAGTTTGAAATAATTTTATAAGTAATAAGATTATTTTGATACTACTTGTATGTGAATTTCACACTTACTGTAAAAAACCGCATCAAAGTTGAGAGAAATTTCAGGTTATCCCCGGCCAAGTTGTACTCCTCCATAAGGCGTTCTTTGTAAATACTAAAAGTCTGAAATAAAAACATTATTGTAAAATTCTGTCTATTTTTTTTTTTGCGCCCAGAAGATAGTAAATGGGCTACCCTCCGGAAAAGCGCGGGAGGGGGGTGGTGAATGCTCCTAGCATACCAGCGCAGCCGGCTGCGCTGGTTATGTGGGACTCCCGAAGGCCTACCCACTAAACACCACCCGAGTTGGCTTTGGTCTTATGGCCTCTAAGCCTTCATCGGATGTGACCCATCCTTAGGGAAGGATAGGGTGCTAGCGGCACTCCCGAGGGAGCATACGCTTGTTGTTAACACTGAAGGTGTTGTCGAATGGTGAGACTATGTGGCGTCTTAAGGACGCTACTAACTGATATTGTTTGAATTCTTGACTATGGCCGCCAGACGGCGGTCTAAGTCAGAAGATTCTGTCTATTTTGAGACTATCTATATACGTCAGAAGGTTGCAGTAGGGAGTGGCGGGGTGGGGGCACGACCATCCATCGACGGTTATTTGAAATGTCTTCCGGCAATAATAAAAATATTGACATTAAATTGAAAAAAAACTTGTAATTCAGCAGACGTTAAATGGGCACTACAACCTGTGGACATACGTATGACATCACAGACACCCATAACCTGGGAAAAAGTTTATTTGAAATAATTCACAGGACAGATACCATAATTAAAAAATTCCGCCTATTTGATCCGCGCCATTTTGACGATTGTCGCATCGTTTAACAGTAACAAATAGGGAGCTAAGTATGAACTCTGAACTTGGAATAATGGCAAAATAAAGCAAAATATATTGGCCAAAATATAATTATATAAAATCCCAGCTGAAAAAATTTTATGCACCAAACGAAGAATAATATAAGTCAATGCGAATAGTTACATAATAAACCAACAGTGTAGAGTACAACCTATGCAATGTGTTTATACTACCGATGTCAATGATTACCTCCAGCTGGCTGGACTCATGTTTCCGGAGCATCGACAATATCTTCACGACCATGGGCTGCTTCAGCTGTTCCACCAACAGCGATATCTCCGCGTCTCGCTCGCGCCAATACCTGTACTCTGCCACCGGACCTTCCCCATCTCGCGTCTAGAATTAATGTTACTGAGGTTAATAAAGTTTTAAATTCGTTTACGCAATAACAGCTGGCCTGGCAGACGTTATTCTCGATCGTAAGAAATATTATTTATAATAATCCTATATCATTAATGCATTTCTCTCTGTTACGTTATTTTAGCTGGTAGAGAACGCCAAAAGGCATAAACTTCGCCCTTTGTACTGGCTACTGTTAGATAAATACAGTGAATAATAAATAAATACATAAAAAAATATTCCGAAATGTACATTACAATACATATTACAGATATATATATATATATATATATATAAATCGTTCCGGCTTATATATCTGATTTGTTAAAAATTTGACTACAGTTCCATCTACTGGAATTTAGCGTAATTTATTTTATAGCCAAGCCGGAACCCAATAGGTGTCGTCTAGTATCAACAAAGCAAATACTATTTCCATTATTATTAGTAAAAATAGTATTACTCTTAGAATCTCGCTTCCTTTCTGCCTCTGAACTCCAACCAAACGTGTTAAAATATTTCACGGTTGATTCTAGGAGGAGGGTGGTAACTGGTCAGGCAAATAAATAACTGGTGGATTTCTAAAAATGTCAAATTAGGCAGAAGAAAATTAGGCCACCTGCAACTGGAGTAACCTAGCGCCATAGCTTGGTCCGTTTTTAGCAGTTTGCATTATCAGCGGAGAGGTTCCCAATACCTTAGATACCAAAAACATGTGTATTATCACTGACCTTGCCAACACAAGCAGCTATCGTACTATCAATATGATTCTGCCACATGATGACCCCTTCCTCCAGCTGAGCTATCATCTCTGGATCTTTGAAGTCCACGCGGCCAGGCGGCTGCTCATCGGTGATACCGGGGATGTTCGGCATCGGCAACTGAATCTCACCTTCGATGTGCTCTATCGTCCTTGTTATAGAATATTATAATTAGAACGTTATTTTTTAGTTTGCGCAGAAAGTTCTTATGCTTAAATATGAAAAACATTTTAATTCACATTTCAAGCGACATTTAAATTTAAATGATGCAGACGCCTGGAAGTAATACCGCCGCAACTGGTTTGTAATTTTCATTCATGTTGAATTAAAAGATGTGCTGAGGAGTTTCTTTCGCCGTTTCCTCTCCTCAACGTTAAAGCACTTTTTCGAAACGGTAATAGAAGCAAAAAATGGCGTACGTAAGTGTACTAACAAATGGCTAAAGGATTGAAGGAATTTGATTGTGAAACTTTTGGCAAAAACTGTAAACTAACTTAGTCACTGACCATCAATACAGAAATTACAGAATTTGCTAATAGACATATAAGTTACATTGATTTCAAAAAGAATTTTTAAAATTCTTCATAAGTAATAACACAAATTTATTTTTTATACAACAACAAGCACCTACCAATCCACGATGCCAACAAGGTTCTTTATATCTTCAATGACTTCTTCCGACGTGGTCTTCTGTTTGTCCTGTGACTTTGTAGTGCTCTTCACTATTGGAGCTTGAATGAAAGAATCCTATCGACAATTAGCGAAATAAAATATTTTGATAAGTAGATTATAATACTAAAAAATTAAAAACCTACAAAAACACGTACGAGCTTTTGTGATAAAATCGCTAAAAATAATTCTCGCTTTAAAACAAAAATTAGTGACATCTGTTGTGTCACGATTAAACTACTATTTTGCTTCACGAAAACAGCGAATGTGAACTGATTATTTTATTCAGAATACTCATAGTAGTAAAATTATTTATTGTAATCGATCTTTAAAATTTCAAAAAACTTGTACGACTTTAAGATTATAAATGTAACATTCAAAATTTCATTACATACATAAACACAGATCAAGCTAAAGTAAAGCGTATAAAAATTAATTACAAAGTGAAGTTAAATATACAATACGTACAATAGGTGCCATTATAGATGATGTCGGGCGCGTCACATTAGGACGTTTTGGGGCGTACGACTCGGACCGCATGCTTTTTATCCTGCATGACACAAAAATATGCTACGTTGGCATACTATTAAAACAAAGTTTATGCTACTGGCATGACTAAACCAATTTTTTATATCGATAGTCGAGAAACGAACAAACGAGCCATTGTTTGTATATATCACAACTGTGAAGCTCCATATGGCACTATATCGAATGACATTGATATCATATCTTCAATATTTTATGTTAATATTTTTGGAATTCAAAAGAAGTTGATAAGTTTTATATACACATACGGCCATCACCTATATCTATACTTCTGTACTAATATTATAAAGAGGAAACCTTTGTATTTTTGTATGTTTGTAACGAATAAACTCAATAACTACTGAACCGATTTTAAAAAATTTTCTCCATTACAATGCTACGTTATCCCTGAGTAACATAGGTTATATTTTTTACTATATAAGGAAAATAAGGAATCCTCACTAAAACTTCAGTAACCTGAACCAATGTGTAAAAAATTTGCTTAAAAATTTCTTTCATCGCATACGCTGCGGAAACTATTGATGATAGAACAAAAAAATGTAGTACAATATTAGAGAACATATCAATATCTACAAATAACTTCGCGATACTATATGTCCAACTATTGTAGTTATGTCACTATAACCACATTTTACATTTTAAAAGTTGACGAAAATCAGACCATAATAACCATACCATCGGATTAATCTTTATCCAAATAAATCATTTCATATTCAAAACTGTTTCAATACCTATAGATAACTTTTTGAATTAGTCAAATCGGACATTCCGTTCAGAAGATTTGACGATTTTAGGAAAATAAACACCGTCGCCGCCGCCGCTGCGCACTGACCAGTGTGGCCCACGCAAAGCAGCAGTAGCGTCGGCCGGAGGACAAAGCGACGAGGGAGGGGGCACGAAGTGCGGGGCGAGCACATCTATGAAATAGGTAGTGGCGCGGTCGGCTCCTTACGTAGCGGATATTTGCAATATTGAATATTTTGAATATTTTCACAGCATATGTATATGTTATAAAGAAAAAATAATACATATGTATGTCCTTTATAAAGATAATTTTATCTCAAAATGTTTGAGAATAAAAGTACACTCGTGCAAAGCCGGGGCGGGCTGCTAGTAATTTTTGTAAAACGACAAAATAGGCATTTTTTCCGCAACAATGACACATTTTTGCATTCCGTTGAGTGGTTTTAGCGTACATGAAGAGACAGAAAAACCAAAAACTAGGTTTAGACCTATTTCTATATCAATAGGACTATAAAAAAAAATTGACAGATTCGGCGCACAAACATGTTTATATATAGTACAAATCTTTCATCTCTTTCATCACTCTTCGTTCACGAATTTTTTCATGATAATTTTACAACCGTAGAAACAGAAGACTAATTAACAATGGATTTATTATTTTCTTCATAGTAGGTAAAACTGTTGTACTATTTTTTTTCTATTCATTTATGATTAAAATATAAGTTATGTACAGGAATACGGGCGAGAACGGGTAGTTTTTAACTTTTTAAAGAAACTAACACTGGCGTTGCCGTTTTTAGACTGTCCTAAACGAATATTTCCTTGCCTGAGCACTAAAGGACTCGGAAAAATCATTCCTAAGGAGTAAACATCGAGTGTGAAAGCTTTTATAATTATAATACTTATGTAAATTACCTTTGCTCTGCGTTCTCTCCTCTCGCTATGTTAGACATCCTCCGGTAGTCAGACGGTCGCAAGTAATTCACCTATAACACACAAATGCAATCAATTATTATAGTTATACAATCAATTATTATAGTTACATAGTATATAATTACTGTTTTGTAGATTTATTTTCTTTTAAATTTTCCATAAAACAAAAAATATGACACCGTCTTCGGAAACATTTTCTTTTTATCTACCTAGATGCTGTTTAGTTTATCAGAGTTAATACCGAACTTTAAAAGGAGCAATTAAATGAAGAAGAATTATGACATTTCTACATACAAACATTTATATATTACATATATACTAGCGGCCCCCTCAGACATCGTTAGGTTTACTGATATTTACATAGCCTATCATCAGCGAAATCACGTGTTCTCACTACACAGCAATTTTCATTAAGATCGGTCAAGCTGTTATTGAGTTATAACGGGGCACACAGACAGACAGAGAGGATTTTTTTAATGAGAAAATTGACGTCAGTGAGTCATAAAACTAATATTTATCATGACATTTGACAAGTAAATGGAATATACAGACAGAAAGACAATCTATTTATATTTGTAAAGTACAATCCATTATATCAGTAAAATTTCCTATGCACGTATATCACATCATATCTACATAAAAATATGTAAGTAGCGAACCTGCGAGCCGGTCTCCTCCATGCTGTGGTGATCGCCCGCGTACGACACCTGCCGCTGCAGTACTTCCGTGGAGGACGGCTCGTCACTCGCCGTCACCAAGTCACGGAACTGTCTCCCAAACAGCGGGATGAAGGTCTACAAAGTATAAATATTGCAAATTACTTTTAGTTATTTTGAAATCAAGTCACTTAATTTCAACGGAAAAGTATTTTTAAAGTATAGTATTATAAAAGAAAAAAAACAAACTACATTCAGGAGTTACTTTGTGGCAATCCATGTTATTAAATTAGTACTAATATACACCGGAACGTCTGCGAGGACGATGTACGATGATATAAAGGTACCTGTATACATATGTATATGCTACACTTATCTAAAGGGATAGCATCAAACAATCTATTTTCTGGAGTTGCAAAGTATATTATTACAATTTTAAAATATTTCTTGACACCATTCATATAATTCCATGTATTTTTGCGACAACGGACGCAATAGAAATGGCCTTTACTTCGTGCCTCGTCGAAAATACTTGAAATCTACTAGTTGACAATTTCAAAACATCGACCGTTCATAACAAGATGGCCTCGTGTCGTGGCGTTTGCTTTTTCATCTGCTATTCAGGCTGTAAAAAATTATCTTATACATACCTCCTTCAGCTGCATCCCCATGCTGGCAAGTATCCTCCCAGAATTGATACCCACTAGAACATGCTCGGGCATTATGGACATTGTCAAGGCGCCGGTGACGTCGAGCGGGATGCCATTTGGCGTCTGCCTCACGAAGTAGATGTACCGACGGTTGCGATTCACTAAGTTGGGAGTTAACGCGCCAAAATATGAAAGTAATTTCGGATACTGAATGATACGGGGTACCGGTCTCTGTAATAATCGTGATTAATTTATTAGTTTGTGACTTAGCCTAATGCCAACAGCTTAGGCAATATATTATCATCATAATATAAATGTTTTAATGTCATGAGTCACTTAACTACATACATCGATCTAATTATCTTTCAATCTTTTTTTTTTCATATGAATAACCGACAAACGAGCAGACGAGCCTCCTGATGGCAAGTGGTCACTGTGGCCCATGGATATAAGTAACATTAAAGGCGTCACTAATGCGTTGTCGGCCGTGAAAGAAGAAGAAAGAAAGAAATTTCTACTAATAATATAAAGAGAGAGTGCAAATTTTATGAGTCTATTTCTAGCAATTCGATTTACTATTTGAAAGGTGCCCTATTTCGGACGGACATAGACTATATAATTATGTCATAGTTAATTTTTGATTCCGAACGACGTTGGATAGGGACGAGCCGCTTGAGATTTTAAAAAGTACTAGTAACCCGCATTTGCATCGCTTCGGAAAGCTTGATTTTTACGTTCACAAATAGTAATTGCACCCGAAATATTCGTTGCACATTTTTATTAGGTACGTGTAAATTTTTCCTGATTTACTGCACCTAAATCTTTCTCGTAAATCAGTATAACACTACTACTATGTAAATCTGTTAAGACTTTCGTGTATGTCTCGAAATAGCTCAACAACGGCTTGACCGATCTTAATTATTTAAATTGGTATGTAGTGAAAACACGTGATTGCACAGATGATAGGCTATATAAAATATCAATGAACCCAATCATGCGGAATCAAGGCAAAAAATATGAAAATTTTAATAGTCATGAATATATAATCATCATGTATATTTATGTAATCGCCCAACCCCGACGAAGTCAGGCGGGCCGCTTATGTATTGATAAAAGCCAGTGCTGTAGTTTTGAGACTATCTCAGTGAGACAGAAAGAGAGATAATTTGTTTTATACTACAATAAGTATGGCTTATATCCATCCGGAATAATGTACTTTTTAAATTATATATTTTTTAAAATATGTGCTGTCATACAGGAAATTACGTTCCGTATACACACAAAGTCATAAAATTCACACTCTTTCCTTATATTATTAGTATACATTCTTGTTAAATAAAAATATCGTCGCACTGTACGACCTATAACAGAAATTTGACTTATTCTTAAGCATAACATGGCTTACAGAACGTTTTTTTAATATACATATAACAAACATAATACAACATTAATGCAAATAAAAATAACTCACAATTATGGTATAAAACTCGAGGGTACCATCTACATCCGGATCCAAATCTTCCGGAGCTATAAATAAATTGATTCATTAGTACTTATAGTTGTAACGGTTGCCTTAGAATATCTTATTCAAAACACCTATAAATATTTGAACTACATTCTTGTTATACTAATATTTACACCAAACTCGGTCGAGTAGGACCGGAATTACGGCTTTATCCCTGGATCTCGCAAAGTTTTCTGTAAATAAGTTCGTTATGCCGTCGGCATTGCAACCTACTTGGTCTGCAAACTGCTTTTGTGCAGTGTAGCTACCTTTACTATATTTTTAACATAAGACCAGAATTTTTACTTTCAATAACACTGTCCATATTAAAAACATATCTATTCTAGAATAATTTCTCGTACCTTAAAATGGCTAGTAGTTTCACACAAGCTATAACAATAAGCACTCACGTGGTGGAAATGAGTACAAGTCCTCTGCCACGAGCGGGTACTCCTCCTCCTCGACGTGTAGGTTTATCGAGGTCTTTGCCTCCAAATCCATGTCGGTGACATCCGTCACTTCGGCCGCTACCGTTTCTATTTCTGTCGTATCTGGAATAATACAGTTTTTAGGTTTTGAATTTAGTCACATTTTATGTATTCTGAGAACACTAAGGCCTGAAGAAGTTTGGGTTTACAGTAATGGCGCCGAGGATTAAGTGTGAGAATTTTTAAAATAACTCGGAGTATTGCACCCATAGGTAACAGTATATTAATATAATACCACTAGAAAAGCAAGGTTACGATCCACTATAGTGTATACACCACCATTTTTTATTACTAAAAATATTTTGTTGGACAAGTTTTCAGTTGGACGTTTTCAATGGGGAATTAAAATTTTAACAAACAATATTATTAAAAGATGAAATTTTAATAAATCATACATATAATGTTAGGCAATATCATTTATTACGAACAAAATTACTACAATAAGAATAAAGTAGAATGTAGAATAAAGCGATTTTGGTGTATTGAGAATGTTAGAATCAGTTGTTCATAACTATCATGAAATTTGACCAAACAATGAAATGTATAGACAGACAGACACTGCAGTTCTATGTAGTCGTCTAGATGAGGCCTGCCATATCAATTAAACAGTGATTTATTATACTTAGTAAACTTAACATACCTATAGAAAGAACTAATATATAGAAGTTAAATAAGATTATATATACAGGTCAATTCTCTAACAAAGAAACAGTCTAAGAAAAATAAATATCTTATTTAGTTACCTTCTTCAGCGGCCTGTTCTATATCTGTAAACCGAAAAATGAAGGATGTATAAAAGGAACAATATATGAATTAAATCAGCTTCAGTTGCTCGCAATGTGTAGATGATACCAATTTGGTAAGTAGCAAAGATATTATATATCTAAAATGAAGCCACATAAAACTGAATATTCTAAATATAATACACAGACAGTCCCTATACTTTTTAAGCTTAAAGAAAAAACAAAAAGTAGATGGATTAACAGAACTTAATAAAAGGTGGTCACTGTCGCCTAGGAATATATCTAATAAACTCTTAATCTTTAAAGGACTTATACATTAGGATTAAGTTAAATTTCCGTGGATATTATTTACCTGTCACAGCTATGCCACGCCTATAACATGGTATTATTGTCAGTAATATAGTCATTAATTCATATTGTTATTTTTAAATATAAATTTATGACATATTCATATAAAAGATAACAGAAAGATTGTATAAGGGCCTAGCCTTTGAACTTTGGTCACGATCACAGAAGACTGATTTCTAATTACAATTTTTTCTAATCGGGTGCATATTCCAATTTAATTATCACTCACTTCGGTGAAGGAAAAGTTTGTGAGGAAACCTGTATACCTGTATGTATGTAGTTTATATAATGTTCTCAAAGGTGTCTCAAATGGTTCTGAAATCTGGCATTCCACATCTAGCTAGCATAGCCTTAACCCCTCTCACTGTGAGAAAAGAGCCAAACTCAGCAATAGGACAATATAAGTTGGTGTTATCAAAGATATTCTTAGAATTCAATTAGTCTCAATAATAATATAGCTCAATAAATCACAAACTACCTTTTACACTTTTCATGCTCTTCATACTTTTCATGCTCTTCATACTTTTCATGCTCTTCATACTTTTCATGCTCTTCATACTTTTCATGCTTTTCATACTTTTCATGCTCTTGGCTTTATTCTCTTCTTCAATGACTAGTTCAGGTTCTGGCTCTAGCTCCGCTTTGCCTTTTTTCCCTTTCTTCTTTTTTACTGGAGGTGGTGGTGGTGGTAGGGGTGGAACAATTCCTAAAAACAGTATACAACATTGTTTAATAATCAGTAACTGATAGAGCTTTGTTCTGATATGTGTTTATGAATATAGAATTTGTTGATATATCCACTACAGTACAGATGGTACTGCCATTGGATCATAACATCAAACCACTGCCTCAACAAGATTTATTATTTGGAACTAAATTGGTCAAGATGTTTATTAGATTCTCATAAAATACTTAAGTGACTAAATAGTGAAATTTTATCAACAACTTACTCCACTCAGTAAACTCCTTGTCTTCATGAATGAGCTTATCCACTATAATCTTAGAGACATAGAAGGTTCTCTTATCTAATGACAGTTCATCAGGTCTCAATGGTGAAGTGATAAATGTACTTAACTTCTGTTTTGTATCTCCTTCTTCCAACATTCCATAGAAAAGATCCTCATCATACAACCCTATGAATGATAAGATACGGTCCTTGAACCATTGTACCCTGGTATCCGTGTGGAAATTCAATTGTGCTTCAGATTCGTCCACAATTGATGTATTTTCGGAGCTGTTTGCTGATCGGTCAGACATTGTGGAAACTATAATATTTGAGATTAGTATATGAGGTGTTAGATAATAGTATGTCTATATTTTTACAATGAAACTTTACTTATAATATAACTGAGAAAATAGTATTTTTATCTTGTTGTTCAATCATACATGAGAAACTACATGGACAATATAAAAGTTTAGCATTGACATGTTATTGATTATGTAATAATATACTTTTTATAACACTCGTACGGTTTAGAATACTTCATTTATCTTCGTTCTATAAGCATAATTATACAATAGTAATATCATTCTGAAAGTGAATGGATATTTATTAAGGTAGATAGAAGTGAACCATGAGAATATTGATAAATATTCGTAAGTAACAAAACCAAAACAAAGTTGTCTGGAGAATCTCTAGAATCTAATTATTACAAAATACAACTACGTCAAGTTACATAAAAACGCAGAGACGTTAAAAATTACTTTACCTATAAAAATCCGTTGTACAGTTGTACACAGAATTCAAGCTAATCAATATCAATCAATGCATAGAAAATCCCAAGAATATAACTTTCGTTTCCATGTTTACAACATGTTTTATTTTAAAAACAATTGAATAAACTTAGGATCAGTTGTCATAGCGACGAATTTGACAGGTACATATTTAAAAATTTGAAATTTCGCGGTATTTACTCTCTAGTGACACTACTTCGGATACGCATATTTTTCACAGGACTGATTACAATAATTTCTATATCATAAAATTGCGAATACAAAGAAACAATATATTTTTTAATAACATGTTTTTCACAAATCATTTAAGAATAATAATATATTTGGTAGTATAGAAGTCTTAATTGTCTTCAAGTAAAAATTTTTTTGACATCATGTAAATCAAACAATAACGAAGGATCATGATTATAGCGTTATACCAAGTGTGGTTTTAAGAATAGTATAAAAAAATATCAGCAATACTGTTTGAGAATAGTTGCCGGTTCTAAAGGTATACCTATAAATTTCAGTATAAACTGTGAGTTACACCAGATTTGGAATATAATAGGTTCACCTCTGCAAAATTATTTAAACCTAAACATTAAAGAATCTTTTATTTCCTTTTAAACAATAATTTATTAAAATTATTTAAAATTAGGTACGTGCTAAAGATATTATCTACATAATTACTTGTGAAGTACCTATATTAATCTACTAATATCACATGTCATTCCTGTGCTCCACAGAGTACATTAGTATATACTGGTGTGCTCAGAACATCAGCTATACTCTACCGTACCGAGAGAATCCGTCGTCCGTGTGAATCTTTAGTATACGTGAGAGTCGTGCGCGCATCGTTTCAATATACGAAATAAATTATTATTATTATTAATATTACAACGTGTTATTTTTGACAAAATCTTACAATTCTTAAATTTTCTTATAAATAACTGAATATATTGGCATTTGGCGTTCTATGAATTAGAAATAGGTATATTAAATTATAACTTTTTTATTTATGGACGGATTACAATAAAATAACTTTTAGTATTATTTGATGCTAACTGCAATACATTAGCGAAAACCATAAATAACGAAATCGGTAAAGCTATTTTTGACATTAAAACACTATATTTTATATATAAATCTTTAATGTACATCAAGCTCTTAGTTAATTAATAGTTAATTGTTAATTTTATATATATATATATAAAATCCGTGGGAAGTCCGGGGGAGCTGCTAGTAATCATAAAGATGTTGTGTATACTGTATGTTTGTAACATTTAACATTAAAGAATTTACATTATACCTCTAGTACCTAATTAAGTTATTAATATCCATTCTGATAGTAATCGGACCAATAATAAATAAAAAATTTGAATAAATTCTATTTTCATGTTTTATTTATGATATTGGATATTCAAATGCCAGTCAAGGCAGAATTATTTGTTTGGGTCAAAATTGTCCTTGAATATTGGCAAAAAAATATCTACAAAAATAGAATATGCATTTTTATACATTCACACTGATGGTTTTTGAATGGGTTAAACAAGGGTTTCATCCAATATGTTTTTGTTTAACATTAAAAAGCACTTTTATATGTACATATAATGAAGGTAAATAATAAAACACTTTAATTTAAAATTATTTTATATTTCAATATTCAAATTAAGCATTATGTACTGAGTAGTTTCATTTAATTAATTAATTATTTACATTATCATATTAATGTCACATCAACGTATCATTGTATTAACGTCATTTCATAAATATATTTGATTACAAAAAGAAAGTTAAGCTAAAAAGAAAATTGTCTAGCTGGAATAGTCTTAGAATAACCATTATTATCAAACTGTTCTATTCTAGCGTTGGTCTTTGTTTGCTGCGTATCTCCTAAACTTCCAACAGATGATTGAGGTGCCAAGTACGAAGATGGACCTCTGTACAGTATTGTATTTACATTATTATCTTGTTGAACATGTTTCCTGGACGAAGGATGAAGAATTGTAAAGTCAACACCAGTAACTAAGTCTTGTCTTTGATTAAAATTTTCATTTCTGTCATTGTTTGCATGGTTAGAAAAATCGTTACTGTTAAATGTATCAATATTACGTCGTTTCTCTCGTTCGTCACTTAATTCGTAACCGTTTGCAGGGAATAATTTAAAGGCGACATGATTTGCTAAATTGTTACTGCTTGTCAATTTTGCATTTTGTACATTACCAGGTTCAGTTGTTTGAGTAATCATATTATCGTTATTATCGTCATCTAATTTAGAGTACAAGTAATATGATTTGTTTTTCTGGTATGTTATCAGTTTATTCTCCTCTAAAGGGTGAGGCAATGAGCCTGTTATTTTATCTTGTACCTGTGCAGTGATTGCAGAGTCAGTATTTAAAAAGTTATTGACAAATACGTTTTCATTACTATTTTGTATGTTATGGAATCGTATTGGAGATACTTCTGAACGAGGTAATAATTCTTGTCTTACTGGCGGAAAAAGATAGGATTTAGATGGAAGGACTTCCACGTCTGTCTTGGGTTGTTTTTTAATGATATTCTCATTGTCCTTTAAGTATGGTTGTAAGTTTCTTGATAATTCATTTGTCCGTCTAACCTGAGGTCCCTGGATTAGATTAGGTGAATTATATATTTTGCTGGTTACTTCGGGAACTGGCACCTGGTACAATTGTCCACTGTATATTTGTTCAGTGTTTTTCGGAAGATTTTCTATATTATGATTATTACTACTTAATCTTTGTAAGCGAGATGAATATAATGGATTAGGTGGATTTTGTTCTAGACGCTGAAAGTTAGGTTGACGATTAAGGGCATATCGTTGTGAAGATTCTGTCATATGTTTAGAATTACCATTGTACCATTCATTGCTTGTAGGTGGAAGAATGATGTTACCGCTATTTGCATTGTCATTTGAAAACTGTGATGATGTAAGTCGCGAAACCTTATCTGTAATTTCTCCGATGTCTTCATTGTTTATGTTGTTCGTTTGAAGTTGCGGTGCTGAAAGTGGGACATAATTTTGTTTTGCTATATTGAAATATTCTTTGACAGCGTTTAGAGAATCTGCTAATAAGGAATATACCAATTCCTGCGTATTAGAAACATTGATATTTTTTTCCCAAATTATCTTACCTATCGGAATAAGATCAGCTTCGTTATTTTCGTCTAAGTGATTATTAGTAAGCACTAAATAATTGCTACTGCCAGTATTTAAAATCTCTAAATTATCAGAATTACTTTTAGAGACATTTTTAAACAATAATTCAGCAATTGTTTCTGGGATTGTTATTTTTAAGGAAACAGTTCTTTCGATGGTATTAGTGGGTACGGCTGGTTCTTTGAAAAACGGTAAATTTAAAAGTCTATTTGAATATTGATAATTATTATTTGGCATAATTATAGGAGGCTCCAATTCCGTTGATGGAGTAGCAATAACTTGTTCATTTTTATGTAGAGTATGAGTTGGATGTAATGTTAGGTTTTCATCAATTTCATTACCGAATTCTCGCGTTAAATGATTATTCTCTACCTTGTCAGCAATTTCGTGATTTTGACGATATTGATTTAATTCGCCGGGAGTTCCAGTTTTGAGTATTTCATTGGTATTCTTTACAATGTCATTTACGGTTATATCGAGTTTTTCTTTCGTTAAAATATTGGCAAATGTTAAATTATTCCGGTTGGTGTTTACGTCAGATTGTTTTATTAAAGAGAATGATGGATTTTTAATATTTTTGGATACCGCCGTAGTAAAATCGAGTGGAAGAGACGTTGGACTTACTACTAACCGAGCGTTTTGGTAATTATTTGCTTCTAATGATGGCATATCAGGACTTAAGTATTGTCGAGATAATTCTGAAGAACCTTCAGAAGGTGGTACGTAAAATCGAGATGCAGGTTTATAAGTAGTGGGAGGCAGATCCAAGTGAGTTTGTTTGAAAGTTTGAAGTTTGTTTGATGTAGAGTATAGTCGGTTAGATAACGTAGGCATTGTAGGTGGTAAATATATAAATGGTGTTTCTTCAACTGCAATTATTTGCTTACTTGAAGGTGTAGGCCTATTGTATACATAAGGTACATTTTCTGTTTCGGGATTTAGTTTTCCTGTTGTTAGATTTTTATCATACACCGTAGTGTCCACTAAACTGTTTTCTTCACGAGGACTTGTTGGTTTATAGTAAGTATATGGGGTATGGTCAGCTACAAGCCGAGCAGTTTTGGTTGGTCTTATAATCCACGTCTTGAAAGTTATTCTGGATTTAGGATTACCAGACGTCGATTTTTGCACAATTCTACTAAATTTAAATGTTTTCCCAGTTGGCTGAACACCGTTGGAATTTCCGAAATTTTGTATTGCTTCTCTACCTACTCCTTCTTTAGAAAACTGAGCGATATTGTTGTTCTGAATTAGTTGTCCACTTTGCTTCGAAGGGTAAGTAAACTGTTGTGTTGGATTTTTATTTACATTTTTATCAGGTTGTTTATTGTTAATATTGTATTGTTGAAGATGACGCTGCGGTTGACCTTTTGGTATATTTTGTGGCGTAGACTGAAAGTCTCTTAGATTGTGATTTTGATTCTGATATTGGGATATCCTATTGTTGTTTATAGACTCAGAATCTTTTGCGTGTGTTGTTGCCGTGTAGCTGTTAGAATTTTGTATGGGCACCTTTTGTTGTATTATGTCTATATCTTTTGAGGATCCAAATGAATTAAAAGATGGGGATATATATTGTGGACTAGGTGTCGAAGCTGCAAAGGACAAGTCTCCAGAAATAAATGAATTTTGAGCAAAATTTCCTTGTCTTTGTTTGGCGGGAATATAAATATTACTTGGAGGTCGTTCTGGTCCGGAGATTAATGCACCGTTTGGAAATAGTTGCCCTAAAGGTGGCTTGTACTCTTGCATCACAATAAGGTTACTTTTCATCATACTCTTGTCGTATGGATTTCGCATAGGATGTGTTAACATTTTTTTGACATCTTTCATTAACTGTGGTCCCAGTTTAAGATTTCCAAATTTTTCCGCGTTGTCGTTGAATAATAGTTGTTGAGATCTATCACAATTCACGTTCATCCACCAATCACAAACAAATACCTTTTGATTGAATAAAGTTCCATTGGGACAGACAAATGATTGAAAACCATATGTTGATCCTAGAGTGCATACTCTGAAAACTTGACAGCCAGTTTCCACATCCGCGTAGTATCCTGAAATTTAAGTTATTATAGGATTGGTCGAATTGATAAACTGAAATACTAATTTTCCTGTTATTATTATAATATCATTTCTAACAGGGAATTACTTTTGGAAAATTTAAAGTATTATTTTATGAATTAAATCCAAATAAGATTTCATCAATATAAGTTTTTTTTCCTTTGGATGTTTTTATAATGACATCGTTATGGACATAATTATATGATGTTTGTAATTCTACTAATATTCAACATAGAAAAAAGTACTATAATAACACAAAAACCAAGCCCGCTCGATCTCAAGTCTAAACCTAAAAGTTTATTTCTCAACTTTTCTGATCTTTCGAGTCGTTACGTTGTCAATATTAGAGAAGTATAATTTACCCGGACTTTTTCTGGAACACGAAAAAGATGTTCTCGGTATGGTGTTAAGAGTAGGGTAGTCACCCCCCGGTTCACCCGGCACTGCCAGTCTGATGTCCCAGCCATGCCCATTGTCGTGTTGCTCCGGTCTTCTGCTGTTCTGCTGTTGCGCATACACGACTGTGATGATATATGCTGGAAAATAAACAAAGAGTCTTTGATGGACTAATTAAAATGATTTGCGATAATCTAAAAAGTACTGCATATAAGTACCATCTTCTAGTAAATAAAATAACTCGACTACAGTGGCAACTAGCAATCTATTAAATATATTATGAGAGGCTAATGAGAAATAAAAAAAATATTTCCCACCTTAGTTCTCAAAACGGTTTTAGGAATCACCTAAAGTTGAAAAATTTATTTATATATGTATGTAAATATGAATGTAATGTAATATTTGAACTTAATTTTTAACCACATACAAATTATATGTAACAGCCCACCTCCACTTCATTAAACAAGTATTTATCTTATCTCGCCGCCAAGTCCTAAAATTCGCGTTTCTGTTTGTCGAAAACTCGCATCTAGATACTAGCTATAATATGCTACCACAAATACCTCACTGCGGCACCTCTATGCTCAATATCTGCATTACCAACAAGGAAGTTCTCTAGCTCTTGTGGTGTCTAAACGTAAAAAGAAGCCAGTAGTCTTAACGACCCCATAGCCCAGTTGGTAGTGGCCTTGCTTGCCGAGCGAGGCGCCCGGGGTTCGATTCCCGGCCGGGGCAGACATTTATGTGACAGATAAGTGTTTGTTCTCGGGTCATGGGTGTTTGTGATGTCATATTTGTGTATGTCTATACCACCCGCAACACAGGGAATCCTAGTGCGGGGGTGCGGGTGTGAGTGTGTAAACGTCAATGGACTTTCGGCGATTGCATTAAAGGCGTGTGTCTCGCGTGCTGACATGTCTATTTTACCTCTTTCAAGACTGGGATAGTGCTTAAACCTTAGAAGCGTGCAACCTGTACCCAAAAAAGCAGCCATGCCTATTCCAGTAATTCTCGACCCATAACGATTGCCGTCATACTCTGTAAGACCATTGAGCGTCTATTGAATTCGCGTCTCATGTCATACTTACATAGAAAAAAATGAACGACTGATCGGATTTCACAGAAACCGGTCGACTGGGGCTAGCGTATGCCATTCCCTTATGGAGCGAAGCACTCGAGAAAAACGGGGAGGCGATTGCCATCTCTCTCGATGTCTCGAAGGTTTTCGACTGGGTCTGGTTTGCTATGCTGTTAATCAAGCTTTCAGCTTACGTTATTTCCTCTGGCCTTATCGGCAAGGTAAATGACTGTCTGTATGAATGGTCTCTCCGAGTTGTTATCGATGGTTGTTTATCGGAATTAATACAAATATACGATAACTGATCATACCTTACGTCTTTATCTACAAAGCTACCGTGCCTTAAATTAAAAAAAAAAAAAAAAACAATAGCTACAGCATATTATAGCGTACAGCGTAATTGTACGTTCTTTACTCATACTTTATAGGGAAACCTATATGAAAATCCTAAGTGTACATTTTCGCAGGAAACGAAAAATGAACCAATGTATAATGACGGTACGAAAATCGAAAATACTTAGTCGACGAGTTATAAATGGGGATCATAATAAATCCCACACGAAACGATAAACAGACAGGTAACATATTGATAATTTGGGTGACATAATGTTGGGCATTATTTAACTCCCATAAATTTCACATGCAATTGTCTCGCGAGCCGTTTCTTCCACAATATTGTGTTGCAAACACATATGTACAAGCTCTATCTATGGTTCTCAGATTTTTTGTCCTTTTGATAGTAATAAGTGGCAAAAAGGTAATCAGTGACCTAAATGCAATTATTGTCTCACGTTTATCTCGATCTTTCGTTTTGTTTCGTATGTTATCGAATTTATTGAATCGATATTGTCATTGTTATGTTAATAGATAGTAAGGTCAGAATATAACCGACGACTGAAAGCCACTTTTGTATTGTCATTCTGAAGTAGAATACATTTCTTTGCAAATTACTGCAGATTCTCTTTTCAAAACGAACTATGAAATTGTTTTCTGATGTTACTAAAGCATAAAAGAAAGAACAAAGTAATAAAAAGTTTGTGTAGTTAATCAGAGGACTGAGAGAGGGTAGAAAACTGTAAGTATGCAACGGGTACTAAAACGTTTGAGTTATAGAGTGAGCATACTACTTACTTATCCTTTGGGTCAAACCAACTTCCTCTTTTCGTGATGCATCTTATTAATATCTGACGAGGTAATGGTGCTACGTATCTCTTCTGTTAGGTCACTGGGCTCTGTATCACCTAATTTATTTCTATTATCCAAACATGATTTTTTTATGAAGTGTTTCTTTTATCAAGTCTCTTGCTTAATCAGTTACCATCACGTAACCCGTCTGCTTTTTTTAGGTATTGCTAGCAACACTAAGCGAAACTTTTTATCGAATGTCATTTAGTATGTAATGGTTGGTGATTCACTCTTCAGGTCAATCACCTTTTCTCAATTAATTTAATTTATTTAAATTCTAATTAGTTAAGTCTCAAAGAAACTAGGAACGCGTATTAATATTGTTTCGTTGTAATATCTTAATTACTAGGTAATTGAAGCTTTACATAAAATATATACATTTAGGTATATGTAATACTTAAGTAATAATTTTGACGTTGCTAATGCGTTCAGTTGGGTATGACATAGGGCACTATTATTAAAACTACATTTTTTTGGAGTATCCGACAACATATGACAGTGGATTGCCAGTTTTTTATCGGAGCGGAGTATTACGGTTAATATCGATCTTGCTCGGAAAACAAGTTTAAAAGTGCTGGTGTTCCACAAGAGTCTGCGTTTTCAACTATTTTGTCCATCATTCATATCAATGACATTCTCGACACCGGGAATATAAAGTAACACCCTTTATACAGGCCATGCAAACGTCTCCCGGATGCAGTTAGGAGAGAAAAGGAATAAAGTTGTGTGAAATTGAAATATCTGTAATGCGAATCTTAGAACGAAATTTACTAAATTTAGTTCAATTCTATCCCTCACAGACCTTATATCTTGTGCTAAGAAATCAACATTCATTTCGGCACCACAGTTTTAGAATGTCGTCCTAAAAATTTATAAGAACATTAGAATCTTTGCTGGCTACATTTCAAAAGAAGTCCATTTTATTTTATTTATTGTTAGTACAATGATAACTATCATTTCACCCGAGCGAGTCGCGATATCATTCAATGTGAGCGTCTATTGTAGAAGGGGTAAGTTGTACTTTAAGTGTCGGAAGATTTATGCGAAAGCCTTTAACATTAATTTATTACAGTGTAACGATAACAATCGCTACTAACGGCTTCAAACTAAAATGTTGCTTATTTATTTTATGCATAATCATAGTAAATAAAACAAGATTAGAACCGAACGGGTAAAATTTTAAGTTGAATAGACCCACATCAGTATGTCATTCCGTAACTTATTTTTATCTTATTCTACTGTTTCATTCTAGTATAAATGCGATACATGAGACGGAAATGTATAAAAATATTAAGCGAAGAAAGAATTCGGCGTACACTCGACATTCCTAGAAAATAGAGTTAAACGTTTTGCTGTTCGCAACAGTCTAACAGCTGGTACATGTGTAAAATTTATTTTACTGATTTAAATAACCACAAATAAGTAGAATAAGTTGAAATTGCTACGGTTTAGATTTATTACGAAATATGGTCTTTTAATTCATTTAAAATCCATATTGACTATGTAAGTAATAATAAATCTATTAAGTTATATCAAAAACAATGGCAAATTGTAATTGTCCCAACTAAACTTAGTAATATTTTATGAAGTATCATTGATAATGTAAATAAACGGTCATGTCTTACAATAAATACATTTGCATTTGGTTGAAACTATTATTAATCGGCGTATTCCTAGTTTTTAAGTTATCCTAATGTTTTTGATAATCAGAGATGGTAGTTTCAACTATGATAACACGCATGGGGAACTCGGGTTTGATTTCTATTCGTACCATAAATGTCTCAAATATATATACTTAATCAAAATGAAATAGCAATTTAGTAAAGGAAAATATCTTTACAAAATCTGTATAGGTACCTTACAGTTCTTCATCTTATTCTGAAAGGTGTGTTAGGTCTGTCAATGATGGATATCGTGGTTAAAATATTTATGATCTTTACTTCTCATCTTTTGAAAGGACACGCAAATAAAGCACGGGAACAGTTAGCTAATCTGATGTGTACCGACGACCATAATCGAAGGGGGCGTGTCACCAAAATTAATTAGTTCTTTTCTACTATACGGTTACCTAAGTATTATGTATGCTGTTTCAGATACTTGGTTCGTGGTTATGTTAATTATATTTGTTACAGCTGACTCGACGCTGACACTTGAGCCAGGATATCTGCATACTATTGACACATTCGGCACAGAACGAACGTGAGAAACAAAATAATTGGGGAAACATTAACTTACAAGTATCTGGAAACCAATACGACTATATCGTTGAGTCCAAGTTTGAGAATTGTTGTTGTAATAAGGCCGTATATTAATTAGGCGAAAATGTCTGTTTCCAACTTCCGCATCATAACAATAGGACATGTTGGTCAATTTTTTTTAAATAGTTTGACATCAAAGATGTAAATAAAACTAGGATTGGAGGTTACAAAAGATTGTCGTACTTGACGTCTGCAAGGTGGATGCTACTTAATAAAACTTAATTGTTATTTCTGTTACTTCTTGGATATTGATTCAAATTGTGTTATTTTAAAAAGACTAAATAAACGTGATTTAATGTCTCACGTGTGTGTTTACCCTAATGCATCCATTGTTTATGTAGAACAATTTGCATGTTACAAGCTCTGTTGGAACTTGATGTGCGTTTCCGGCTTCAGTTAGTATTGGCAACGGCTAGTGGTACATTACGGGCAGTGATATCTCACTTATTGTATAAGTTATTGGATTATGTATTCTCCGTATACAATTTATTACGTACTTAAGCGTTATTGTAACGGTCTGTAAGTATTTAGGCAATTGTTTGTCAGAACAAATTCTCTGCATTTTTTTTTCTTTTTGGATTAAGCTATTTAAAATTTACATTTATACATTTTTCAACGAGTTTTAGGATATCTAGATTATTCAGTTTTTTATTTACATGACGTAAACGTGATATTAAATGAAAAAATTAGTGGGGGCAGATGGCTGTGCAAAAAATATAGGACAGAGTAATTGAATAATGTTGTGATAAAAAAATATATAATATGGCTTAAGGGAACATTACGCTTATGTTTACAAATCTTAGCTGCACCCGAAACAGGTTTTGGACATTTTTTTTATAAATTTCACTTTTAAATGTCACTTTCTCTCTTAATGAAAACTGCTTGAAAATCCGAACAGTAACTTTTTAGATTATCCCATTCAGACTGATAGAGACATTATTTTAGCACAGTGATAGAGCTTGTCTCTTATCTATTTTCGATTATTTATATAATTCTATAAATAATAATATAAATATTTATATAATTATATAAATAATCGAAAATGAAATTTGTATGGCTTCTGTTCTGGTTTTAGCTGTATTTCTTAATATAGTATTTATATCGCTGCGATAGATTTTGTGAAGAATATGTTATTCCACATTCTTTCAAAGTCTTTGTACATAACGAATAAAAAATTGCATTGACAGATTTACTCTTATTACTAGCTTCTTACATATATCAAAATTATTTCAGTTCTTCAAGTATGCGAGTATATATTTTTTCCTAAAATTTACAGTAAAGTTACTTTATTTTTTAATGGTTACATGTTTAGTGTAGGAAATCTCATACTCGAGATTTTCCCCTTTAGGATATTTTTTGTTTACATGTGACATTACGTGTCGGTAAAATAGAATGTGATACATAATTTCAGTACTCCTTTATAATTTTCACGTGTTTGTATGTTGATATTTTACCAATAAAAAAGTAAACAAAATTACTTCTATATAATACTTAAATACGTAATATAATGATAATTTTTCTTCTCTTGGGATTTTAATTGTTGTATTTCCGGTGTATTTGTCTTGATTTGATAAATTTTAATACTACGCATAAACAATTTTTTCATTAGGATTACAAAGCTTCTCAACATCCTCAATGAGTTCTCAGTTAAATCAGTTTTAGCCTTGCTTTCAAATTTATTGCCCGAGCACTTTCGAAGACAAGGATCTGATCTATTAATTTTAGATATTGAAATAATGTTTGGATCTCTTATATCGAGCCATCTCATTCGATAAATTATATGCAAATATACACAAGTAACCCCTATAAGTAAGAGTTTCGCTTCTCATCGACCGAACCCCAAAACTAACTAAGAAGACTGAAAAAATGAAGTAGCCCACTTACCTATAATCACTAAGTTCCACATATCGCGGATCCTGGATTCTAACAACAAAACTTTGCACTAAGATTCTAGAGAATTCACACCACCCACTTATAGTCCCTAGTTATATGAACTATTATACAATTGAACAACAAAATTGATAATTAATTTCAATATCGTACATTTTGAGTTTACGCCACTAGAACAAATGGCGAGTTGTTATTCAGACGGTGGGTATAAGGCCGCCCTACCATTCTTTGTACTTAGGAAAGCGCGTGTGGCTTCGATTCCATTAATACTTTGTTACTTAGGAGATAATTACCATATATGAAAATAATTCCGTATCTGTTTGATGTTAAGTCTAAGTTTAGTGATATTACACAGTATTGTATAGGTTTTTCCTTGATATTACTTTTTTTGGCATATGTAGAGCTAGAGTTTTATCTTTTTGCATGTGATTATCCCAATAATATATGAATATAACAATTGATTATCTCACCATTGTTTTATAAGCGTATTTAAATTCCAAATCTGCTGAACATATTTGAAGGTTCCAATAAATAGTAGTCATTAGGATATGACAATAAATATGTAGGTATTCAAAGTTACAGTTACTTTTATAAATTTGTCTTCTTCAAACACATCTTCTTATACTTCAAAATGATTTCTATTTCTAATATTTGATTACTCTAATATAAATTAAACCTCTTTAATGTATCACATTATTATGATAATTTCATATTTATATTACAATAATTTCATTCTTTCATATGTGAAAGTCCAGTAGAAAAAGTATGAAATGCCTTTCTTTAGATATGATTATTAATTTTGCAACGTATAACTGTGAGTATATTATGCTTTAATTACGCTTTAAACTAATTTATGTTGTATATACTTAATTTTACATAGAAACATAATAAGCGTTTCATCACTTCGTTTACAGAAAAAAATCGTACCTAATGATTGTGATTGAGAAGTTTGCAATAGTTTCATAATCAAATGCAAAGTACCAATCTGGAAGTAAAGTAAGCAGCAAAAAATGTTAGCGATCGAATTTAGTAAAATAGAGTAGATAAGTGTGGCGTGCCAGCTTAATTGTCTTGTGAATAACATGAAAAAAGATGCATGTACCAATATCGCGCTCACGAGATAATGTTATTGCATGTTAGGTTTACAGTTAACTTGGTTCACCGAGTGTAAGCGCCGAAAGTCGTTAGTGACTGTATAAACAAAATGTTTTACTAGTATTTTTCAATTTTTCCTTTGACATTATCGAAAAGTTTAACGTAACTTCTCGTTTATGAATCCAGTAAATCGAGACACGAAATTTGCATCAATACAATCAAGCAGAGCCTTAATTAAAATAAGAAAATCTTATAGTAGGTCACGATAATATGGTCTTAGTTGTAATATATAATACTGTCAAGCTGATATGATAATGATAGTGGATGATTATCCATTTATACGTACATGTAATGTATGTGGAATATGTAGTGGCATTGCTCGGTGCATCTCTTCTGTTGTTTAGTAAGTATAATTAGATTTTTTCGGTCATTACGGAAATCTTTCAGAAATAGAGCTTTTCCAAAGATGTTATTTCACCGAAGCAATTGATAAATAATTACTGACAATTAGCGACCTATCCCGCCTTTGCATGAGTTCAATTTACGAATTCATGACAAATCGAGATGTGCGCTCAGTAACGACTCATTTTTATTGAGATTTCCTATAGAAATACTACACAGACCTTGTGCTAACAATTACGAACAAAAAATTAAAACAATCTGCCAAATTTGACGAGTCGTTCTCCAATGATGATTTTTCATACATGCGGCAATACAGTTACATCTGTTGTGGTGTGAAAGCAATTTACGCGAATACAGTTCTCTATGGAGCTACTTCTGGGTGGTCCCGCGGGATAACAGTGCGTGTGATAAAAACGTCGATATCTCTAGTTTTGTATGGAAGCTGTACATAAAACTATCTCGTTGGAACAGTTCTGAAACAAGCTGACAAAAAAATGGATTACTCCAGGTTTACCTCTTAATATATTCATAATTCTAATTTGAAATACGGATTAGCGATTTTTTACTGCCCTTACTTGTGTAATTTGTTATTATTTAAAAAAAAATAACCATATTTTCAAAAAGTGTTTATTTTATTTACATCATTAAACATTGTTGTACATTAATCGATAAAAAACAATAATATCGCCATACATTTTTTTCGCAACATAAGCTTTACAAAAAAATTCTCATTCAGGCGACCCGAAAGCAAAGACAAAAACACTGGGTAAGTTTCGACGTCAATTCCAAAAACACTGTGAGTCAAGTGGCTTAGGTAATTAACTTATAGTTTAGTATGATACACATACTTATCACCTGCAGAGTTTCAGCATTTACAAGTGTTAATAAAGAACAACACTACTATAAACAACAATAACAAACAAATTTTATTTCAATTATTAATTTCAATTGAAATGAAATGAGAATAAATTAAAAATGACATAATTACCTAAAATTAATTTTATTTCAGTTAATAATTTTTAATTTAAATTGAAATAAAATGAGAATAAATTAAAAATGACAAAAAACCTCTCGACCCCGTCCGTCCGACAGGTCCATTACGTCGGCAGCTCCACCACGTCGCGGTATTCAAGTCTGAAATTCAAAACGATGTTTTTATGCAAAACTATTTTGATTAGAATGCAGTTGGTAGTGGCAGTGACCCTGGTTGTCGTGCGACGGGTCCCGGGTACGATTCCCGCCCGAGGCATACATTTATGTGACAGACAAATAAGAATCAGTAAAAAAGTCTTAGTCAATGGTAACAAAGCTACAATAAACGAACGTTAAGCCAGTTGTTCGAAACTGAAGCTGAATGTTTTATAAATAATGACCGTTGTCTATTAAATGTTATGCAATAATCATAACAAACAAAAGAAGCGCACATATTTCACAATCTGTTGGAATTTTTAGAGGTCAGTGTGAACAGCTTCAAAAAAACTACCTCTTACGCTTAGAAATATTATTTGCATTGTTTTAAATTAATCTATAATTTTTTTGTTTATGGATAGATTGTAATGACCGAACCAAAAATAAATCTCGTAGGCGTTCTCCGAGATTAGCTCACACAAATGTGTTAATTAAGTAAATAAGCTTACTCGTCAATACTGCGCGGCCCTGGTCGCTCCTGGCGGGACCTCCATGCGATCGGCCACCCTCATTAGGATCATCATGAAGCTGTAAGTCCCCCACCAGTGACGGTGCCGGTCCACTTGGAGCACCTCGTCCACTTCGCACACGCACTGCCCGACCGCGTCGACCACCGTGCATACAAGGGCGTCTTATCTCATTAAAAAAATGGATATAAAACATGCAAGGTTTCACAAAAGTAGTAAGAAATACGTAAATAAATAAAAACGCAAAATCTTTGTAGTTAAAAAATATACAAATAAGTAATAATAAATGTTAGAAATATAATTAAATTCGAATGCCCAGGAGCCAACTCTTTAATTTGCGACTCGCTCGACAATGGAGCAAAAATCACAAAATGGCGGAACAAATTCGAATTTATAGAAACGCCTTTGGGTTGTTTATCTTTTTATTTCAATGTTCCGCGAAATCGTGTTTTAAATTAAATGCTTGGTAACAATAAATAGATACATTACAACATACGTAATGATGATAATACGTCATCTTTAGTATATTAAATATTTATAACAAATACAAATGTGTGGGTAAGACGCCGCCATGACGCGCAAAAAGGGCAAACATTTTTTTTTTAAATAAGAAGAAGAAGAAGAACAAACCATTATTCTTTGGTCATTGCCGCGATCAAGGGATTCCCCGTAACGTAAAACATAAATGAAAAAGAAATCGGAACTAAGAGATGACTTTTTAAATGTCGAACAGACGTCGTAGTTTTGTTTTAGAGTATTTGTTTTTTCACATATATTTTCTGCAAGTTTGAGTAGGATAGACAAAATGTTACAAACGGTTAAAATAACAACACAGATTATTTAGAAAAAAAAATTTGCAAAGGACCGTTTCACATTCATGTATATCAACTATTGACGTGTGACAATACATTATAACATATTTGGTTTCCATCAGCATTGTAAAAAAGATTTGATTCACTATGACCGCGAACATTAATGGCCTTTCTCCTACTCAGGAGAAAATATACATGGCATTTGGAACATGCACAAATATACGAATTTTTAGTAAATATTTCATTTATTTACTTTTAAATGCTTCAACATTTTTATGTTACATAAACATAGCAGGAAATAACGTGTGAGTGTTATTATAACTAAGTGATATTATAAAATTATCAATGTACAAATTAAATACTTCCAATGTATCTTTAACGCACTGTTATTTTATTTCTAATTATTTGTAAACATAATCAAATGTTATTAATATAATTAAGTATATATTATTTATTTTATCGTAGTCATAGGTAAAAAGTACATTATATACATGGTGAAAAAAAAAATAACTTCAGCTCTACTATCTTTCAGTCTGCTCAGATATTTTGGGTAGAATCTTGTACTGTTCTAAATATCCAAACTTAGTCCCTCGTAGAGTATGCCCTTTTATTTGACTTGTTATGTATACAATCTACTACTGTCAACTATGAAACTGATATTTTTATGATCGGAATACAAGATAATATATACTTGTAGGCATTAAAACATTGTTTTCGATGTAATGATTCCGAGCTGAAATGGATTTGTATCAACTGATAGACATTGACGAGTCTTGATTCAACAAAAGATTTCAATTATGGCACAAATTACTGCTATCTTATCCGTTCGCCAGCTGTGAACAAAATATCGCCTTCTAACCATAAGTTTTATTAAACTATACAGTGAATTAATTGACTAAATCTCGTATCATTTGACATTGACAAATGAACAAATTTAGTGCGTACATATATATCATATGCACACAAACACACATATATATGTATATTATACACAAAGAGAAAGATAGTGTTTTTTGACTACTTTCTTGAATGCATAAGCAGATTTAAGTGCACGGTTGCAAAAAAGGGGTTGGAATAGGCACAGGTTTTATGGGTCGGGTAGTTTAAAAGTCTTGATGTGAGAACTACAAAGGGGTACATCAAGGATGGGCGTAGGAAAAACGATCACGCATATATTGGGGGAAAACAGGATAATGAACGATTTTATATAGGAGACATTTCTAGTGTTCCTACGGAATCGAATAGGAGCCATTTGAGCTCGTTGCGGTAGTGAGACACATGATCAAATTTCCTAAGACCGAAAATAAAGCGGATACATAAGTTTTGCAGACGCTCAAGCTTATTTAACAGCCAGTGTAGCAAGTATCAGCGTAGTCCAGAATAGGTAAGATTAGTGTATGGGCTAAAGGATTTGTCACCAACTTAATCCCTATGTCACCGACGAGGATTTTTTTTACCCGGCAGCTATTACCATTGTTTTATAAATCGACTGTGTAATATTTTAAGGGTGTAACAGTTGTAGTACTGTATACTCAGTTAAATCGCGGATTTATAACTTACTTACTGAACTACAATCAATGCATACTTTTAGCTATGTATATATGTAAGCGTTGCTTACATTACGCCGTGACCACTTACACCTTATGTATCATCCGTGCCGAATTGTATTCGGATGCCTTATCGATCTGTGAGGTGACTTTTATTATCACATCGTCCTCTCGATTCTCACGTTTTACAATAAAAACCACACGGTAAATACCCATTCAATTAATAATACGTTAAATCATGCAAAACCACCAAAAATTAGAATACAGCCGAATACATTTTTAATATTAGCTTTCGTACGTTAACTTGTGCCATTTCACATCATTCGTGTCGAAGAAATTGAGTTGATATTTACATTGACATTGTTTATAAATTCCGCTACATATGTAGAAGCCACCATATAATTTACATTTTTAAGTTGAACATCAGATAAATAATTTGAGGAACAACTCGGCGATAATTTCCTCCGTTCTTCTTATAAAGATAATAAAGGTCCGCCCATAAGTAAGCCATTTCATTTTGATTCGATATTTTTTCATAGTATAAGTCTATGATGCCAAGTAGATTGGAGTACCTACGTCTATATGTGTTTCAATGAATTAGACAAAACTATTTCCGGATTAAACTGAAAATTGCAATCAACGAAGTGAGTATTGTATACGCGGGACCGAGAAACAAAGTATAGTAACAATAATTACAATGTTCATATTTTAATTTTTACGTGCAGTGAATTAAAAATTAAAAGGCAGCGTTAACTCCAAAGTAATAAATATCCTCAGAGATACGATCTATGTGTAGAGTATAAATCGATATGTGGTCCCTATAACACATAAGCAAGACACACATAAGTGACACTATTCAAAGTATCCAAAGAGTTATATTTTTTATGACTTACTTGGTATTCAGGTTTGGAAGAACAGATCGCTGTTGTCATTAGAAATCGCTGATTTTAATGTGATAAGGCAGTCTGTACTGTTGTATATTTATTTTATCTAAATTTCCCGCCAATATTTATTTTGTACTCGATGTATATTGAATAATTTTAGTATAAAATCTTGATAAACGCCACAATAAATTGTCGGTAATAACGCCAGTCCCCCATTTCCATTTCTGTGAGGTAACTCCATTACTGAAGTCCACGTGTGACCACTGGTGGCTCGTATGCACGTTTGACGATTGGTTACATTAAAAAAAGCAATTCCGTTATCATATTTTGCTGTTTATTAATAATTGTTGACAATTTTTTTATTCAAATATACTATGACTAATAATAATTAGTCAAAAAATACATAATCATATTCTGGGTTACATTATCTCACTAGAAGTACCTTTGATTGGTCATGAATACACCTTTTAAAATAAATAACTGTAATGGTCGGTGCCATTAATTTATAATTTCTCACTACTAACTTAAAATTAACATTTATATTTGACGAAGCAAAATTTGAGAATATCATATAATTTTGGGTAGCACAGCATATATATTATAAACGTAAATATTATTAATATAAGTATGTTGAATAATAATAAAAAATATTAATGTATTTGTGTACTTAAAAGGGAATTTAAATTATAATGTAACTACAAGCATCAGAGGCTTCATTCACCTGTGAGTCCTAGCTAATTTTCCTTGCCTTAATGAATCAACCGTGCAAAGTTTTTATGGGTTTCGGTTACGGTGTTGAAAAACAGTAGTAACAATAAGAATTATGATGATCAATAACATTTTAATTTTAACCGACGACACGTCGTTGATATCTTTGCTATTAAAGACGGCCACGAGCAGCGGAGACCATTTATCATTTATATTTTTATATTATATAGTTATTAGTGAACTTAATAGAACGTAACAGGAATGACAAACTTACAGCACTAAAACACACTGAATTCAAGCACACTGTATATGATGGGATATACTTAGTTAACACTACTTACTGACGAATTCAATAAAAAAAATTAAACAACAACTAGGCATTCGATGGTGCAATCGAAAAACGTTATAAAATCGTTGGTGGATTTTAATAAGTTAATAGTACATAAACATTTCAAAACTATACGCATATTATTTGAAACGACAATAATCACGTGGTTATGATAATTACCGCCCATACACTCGTATCGCACGATTAAAAAAACATTTGTGAGAAAACAGGTAATTTAGATAGTATAGTTTCAATTAATTAATTAGTAGTAACATTTCATGTGAGATTTTACTCAATCGCGATCGAGTAAATAAATGATAATCATGTTAGTATATATAATGTTGATATGTAGCAAAGTATAATTATTTCAATAATCAGAATCAATAATTTTTAGAAATGCTACTATTTTCTTACAAGTGTGCACCAATCGATATTACTTACATGTTCGAAATTAAGTTTTTGATACAGTCTGGCAGCGTTTATGTTATCCTTTTTACAATAAGCCACTACATATTTCCCATCTTTAAGTAGAACATTCGATATTAATTTTAAAACTAACTCGCCGTATCCCTTTCTGCGTTCATTTCTTAAAGTGAATAAATGTAACAGGCAGCCCGTTTCTCTCACGAGCGCCCAAGACACTAGTTGCTTCTGTCTGAATAAACCATATCCCAACTTTGCCTTAATTATTAATTCAAAGTAAAATTTACAACCGTCAAATCGATGTGGCCATGTAGAGTCCAGCAGATCTATATATTTCAGTGATAATAAGTCGAAAGTAAACCCTGGAGGTAATCTGAAAATAAAGAATCATTTAGTAGAAGTAGAAAGTATTGCTTGTAAATGCGAATATGAAAAACCTTGAGAGTTACATGTCGCTTCTTCTTCTGGGACCACTCATAGTAGAGATTTGATCAAGCGATGGCGTAAATTGACTTTAAAAAGTCTTCGTAAAAGATAAGTTAAAATAAATCTAATTTCTTATGTTCATAAATTTAATTTAATTTCATTTCAGATCAATGAACTATGTGTTTTCTATATCAATAGCCGATAGCACACATGATGGTATACACCGCCGTCCGTGGCCATCCGTAATACCTAGGAATTGTGTTCGTGCCCACCAAGAAGGAAGCGTTGCCAGCCCTTGTTAAACAATTCCCACCCGTTATCTACACTGCAATTTAAACAAGTTAAGAACAGTTCATAGTGAACTCTACAAGGCTTGTCAGGTACGTAAAGAATCCTTCTATCGTATAAGAAATGAGAATAGAGAAACAAGAATTTAGTAGATTACTGTCGAAATTAAACTGGACGTTATAGCGCTCAGTGACCCTTAATACGAAAGATTTAACGTGATAGCCTCAACGAATTGCGCCCCAAATATAAATCTATTTAAAGAATCAATTAAAAAATTACAATCTATCTGAAATATTTTCTATAAGCCAAATTAAAGTGTAGTATGAACGGCTTACATTTCATGAATGTAGTTCTATAAAACGAGTGTTGAACAATGCCTGCGATACGTGCGTCGAAAATTACAGTTAATTTTTAAATGGGGTAAGTTTATCGTTACTCATTTTTACTTACTGAACATTAAATAATGATGAAGATTTATCCAACGCATACGTCGTAGCTGGAATGAAATGTATTCCTATGCACTTGTTTACTATAACCCGTTCAATACATTTAATTACATGTTTAGGCGCAAAAGGAATTTCTATTTCTTTCTCCCAGTCGACAATGTTGGTTATTTTTAAAGCATCTTCCAGTTTGCATGTGTCTTCACCGGGACATTGTACTATTACTTCATTCAAACCTTTCTGTAAAGACACAAAATAAATGAATCCTAATGGTAGTAAAAAATATCTATAGTTGCACACCCATGATTTTTCATGGAGACTTCGCCGAGAGGGTCTTATTATACGAGTACGGATAAGAGCAGATGACTTAATTTTTGGTCCATATTTCAAGACATCCTAATCTCAATAAAGACGTAAGAGCTGTAAATGCGTTTTTAACCTTTATATTAATCTTCTTAGTTGCTCACTTTTACTACAGTGATAGTGGCCTTGCGTCGCAACAATCCGTCGGAGCAGATTTTATAGTTTTCTTTGCAGCTGTTTATCAGTCGCACTGCGAAAGCGTTCAGAT
The DNA here is from genome assembly GCA_003671415.1 of Megathymus violae. Taxonomy (NCBI): domain Eukaryota; kingdom Metazoa; phylum Arthropoda; class Insecta; order Lepidoptera; family Hesperiidae; genus Megathymus; species Megathymus violae. The sequence goes on from PDGT01000032.1 coordinate 1,631,649, forward strand.
AGTAAGCATTTTTTTACCATTTTATATATATTACGATGTGAATAATAAAGAATCAGGTACTAATATATGGCCAATTACCACTAGCAAGCAGTAGATTATTCTGGGAGAAGATTTGGTGGTAGGGCTTCGCGTAAGGATTATATGATCAATATAATTAAAATCATTAATATTATTACAGATGTTATTTTATAACCTTCCGTGAAGCCTACCTGGCTAGTTACTACCCTTCTGCTTGAATCAGCCGCCAAACGTCTCGTCGTCTTCCTGTTGAAGCCTTAAGAGCGAGTATTTTCTTTTCCTTTTCTTCTTCTTTTTTTTTGCTGACAACGCATCAGTGGTAACGTCAGTGTTATTAATGTCCATGGGTGACAGTGACCACTTACCACCAGATGAGTTGTCTGCTCCGTTTGTCGGCTATTTATATAAAAAGAAGAAAAAAAAAGAAGTTGTACTTAACATTGCCCATGGAACATATAATAATAGATAATAATAATATATATTATCTTAATCGAATGTACAGAATAAATTCTATAATTATATTATTACACAGTAAACTATATACAGAAGAATAATATAAATGCTCTGTAGCACAGTTGGTAGTGATCCTGTCTGCTGAGAGACTGATTAGATTCCGGGCTTAATCTTCATTTATGAAATCAATAAATATGTATTGTCAGATCTTGGTTCATTTTGATCTTTTAATTTTTAATCATGTAACTGGCGACACAGTTATCATACAAAGTGCAAGGGTATCAGTGTTCTAGCATTTATTAATACTATTGTACAGAATACATTATCGTTATATATATGGAAATTATAAAAAGATGACTTATAAGCTATGTAGTAATGGCATGTGATAAATCGAAATCATTTATGAGTAGATGCACTGGTATAAAAAAATATTAATTTTGATACTGACACAAACATCTAACGTTATTTATTTTATATTTATAACATACCTTTGTATTGACTGCAACTATTCCATACTTTCTGTTCCCGTACGCACAATACACTTTGCACCCGTGGTCGAGGCCACACTGCAACATATATCTTTGCATTTGTAAAAATATAACAGTAGAGATACTTCTGGGCCAATCATCTCTGAATACATCTTCTAATTCAGACCAATTTTCTACGGGGCACAGTCGTAACGGATCCTCGTAAGTTGTCATTAATATAGATATTCGGATTCGACAACCAATAGCACTGAATAGCACGTACGTTCGGATAAACCTACGAATATGCTCTAAGTATAGATACACTATTTTCTCTTAGTCTAAAGATAAAACATCTGTCACAGCAGTTCGCAGTGCAGTATTTGTAGCGAATATCCAATTAAGATTTTGTAATTTTGAAATAATGTGGTATTTATTCATTATCTATCTATCTATACATATCATCATCATGTCCCGGCCCTCATCCCAATCACTTGGGGTCGGCACAGTGTGTACTTTCCTTCCATACATCTCTATTTTTCGTCATCTCAGTGTACACATTCTTAATCTTCATATCGTCTTCCACACAGTCCATTCACCTCTTCTTCGGTCGTCGCCTTCCCTTATTCCATCCTTCCATCCACTTCCATTCTTCTCGTCACATGACGTGTCCTACTCATTACGCGCCCATACCAAGATAAATACCTATCTATACAAATATAAATAATAAAATTCTAACTGATCGCTTGCGCATCGCTTTCGCATTCGCTGATCGCATTTAGGATATAATTACGAGAAAAACTAGTACTAAGCACCTTTATTAACGCAATAGAACCTGCAACAATAGTTGTTAGAATTTTTGTGTTTATCTGCGCGTTTGTTCCCGCTAACATCAGAAACGGCTTATCCGATTTCCTTACGGTTTTCACTAATGTATTGCAGTAAGTGTCACTTGATATTTACAATTCGTTTCATTTCAATCCGTCCATAAATAAAAAGTTATGAATTGATACATGTATTCCTAATTAACAGAACAAAAAAAACCCAGTCCTAAAACAATGCAGGTGCTTAGAAAATAAGCGTAAGGTAGTTTTTCTGAAGCGAAGCGTGGGCGGTTTGGTATGAAAATAAACTATAACGGGGTTGAATCTGTATATAATTTTTTTTTGGAAATTACAACGTAGTTAGAATGTATTATAGTTAAAGAGGTCAAAATACATGTATATTTTTTGGCAATTTTTGACTGTCTCTCTGTCCACGTATCGCATTAAAACCACTAAACAGATTTGAATGACACTTGGTAGTTTAGTAGCTTATATTGTTGATCATAATCTAGGATACTTCTTTTGCTAGGAAATAGATCTGTTTCCGTATGATAAAACACAATTTAATATGAACATTATATTAAGCGGGATATAAATAAAATTTTCATTGCCTTGCTGTAGTCACTGTGATAAATTAACATATTTCAAATTCACAGATTACGATATTAGAAGAACACATTCCAATTTTACTTTTGTACTTTAGTGTTAATCGTACTACAGTAAGAACTGTTAAATATCTGAATAGCAGTAAGATGTAAGTTTTCTTCACCGAATGGTAACATTACTTTTAGATTTTTAACTGCCTGACTAAAACTAAGTAATTAAGTACCTTTACCCAGTTGAATCCGTAGCGAATGTTGATGCATATAAAAAGGTATCACTCGGTCGCTCAGTGCTTCATTACAATATTTCTCAAAAGTTTATTTTTTCAGTTGTTCTGCGAGTAAAATAATCGTAAAAACTTGATAATGTTGTTTATTTACTTGATATATTGCTGTAATTCTCCCATAATTGCATTCTTATTAATCTTTGTATTCTTATTACGATTTGCAGAAAAACGAGTTACCGGTTCGTGGATGATAAAATGTCACCGACATCAATACATATTGAGGTTATATTATTTAATGAGACAAAAAAGTAATTTCGAAATGTATACAAATCTATATTAATAGAAATTTAACAGGTTTCCGTCGTTTTCAAAAATAATATTTCTTTTAAATTTTACAGCATGTTTTACTTTTGAATATAGTCCAAAAGGTTTCCCCGATCATTTTTACTCCGAGTTTTTCGAACATTGCTAATGCCACATTGTTGCCTTTTACACAGAATGTGTAAACATATTCTTTATCTTTACGAACAGTGTTATAAGCAATTTTTACAAGCAATTCTCCATAGCCTTTTCTTCTGTAGTTATCTAAAACATGCATGTTATCGAATGTTCCTGACTCTGTATAAAAAACCCAAGCAACAAGTTTGTTAGTTTTTTTCTCAAATAGACCGTATCCGAGGTTAAATTTAAGCAGTTGCTCGAAGTACCACTCCGAACCTGGATATCGGTGTTCCCACGTAGAGTTGACTTGTGCTGTGTGTTTTGTTGAAAGAAGCCCGAATTTCACCTCCTCAGGTAATCTGTGATAAACCATTGTTACAAATTTTGTTAAACTGACTAATACGTCGTGTAAAAAGTTTCGATTTCATTTTGATAGGTATTAGGTGAAAAATATTTGTTTGTTTTCAATATTATTTAATCGTACCTTATAAAATAAACCTCTCACTAAAAAGCATAAGTTAAAATTGTTTATATTTATATTTGAAGTATAAGTGTCGTAGAGCCAGTATTAAGCAAATGCTCCACTTTCTTCTGGGTATTGAATATATTGTTAATGCCTTTAGTATCATGAATGTCCATAGGCACCGTACTTACCATCTGATCGATCTACTAATGCGTCGACTTTTGACATAAAAATTAGTTATATCAGAAGTGGCATCAAGTTCTTCGGATATTTTTTACGATATGGCCAATGTCTTCTTAATAATAACAAAAGGTTTATCGCTAAGAATAACATTATGATTAATAAAATACTTACTGGACGTGAAAAAGATTTCTGTCCAAATAAATAGTATCGCACGATAGTAGATGACACCATTCTATATTATGGCTCTGTATCATCTTTGCCATAGTTTCCATAACATGTTTGTCAGTGAATTGAACAGCTACTAGTTCCCAGTTTATTATTTTTGAGGATTTAATAGCTCCCAAAAATGGCTCCAATTCTCGATTGCAGTGAATAATTACTTCATATAACGATTTCTGCAAATAACCACAATAACAACATTTTTTTAAATTTCATTTGATTTAAAATTTTACATATTCTGACACCACTATTTTAAACAATATAATTATAATTTCATATAAAATTAAATTAAAATACCTTTATACACGTAGCTACCACTCCAATTGTTACATCTCCGTATGGACAGTACAATTTAAAGTCAAATATCTGTCGAAGGTCTGGCAACCGTCTCAAAGTCTCCAGGAGATTTATAACTAGAATGCTTCGTGGCCAATCCAATTTAAGGCTAAGCTCTAGTTGTGGCCAACTTTCTTCTGGTAAGAGTTGTAACGGTTCAACATCCATTACGCCTATGACAATTATTCTCTGAAACATAAACAGATATGGTTATTAAATTTTTCACTTGTAGAATATTTCTTTGCTGCTGTATGTTTTATACTTATTCCTTATCGGTACCCTAAATAATTTTGTTTAATAATGCAAATTGCATACATTGCGATAAATTTTAATTAATTAATTAACATATTCGGTCGGTGACGGTAAATGGTCTTGCACACATATTGTGCGAAGCAGTGTTTTAGTCTTTACGTTTGTAGTATGATTTTAACATGTATGTATATTAATGAATTGACCTTTAATGTGGTTTTATCTAAGTAGAAAAGGCTATTAGTAGTGAAATAGGTGAATAACCATGTTGCAAAACTATCAGTCGTGCGGTAAAAAATTAAATATTTTTTTTTTGTTACAAGTATAACGTCAATAACGTGTAAACCTACATAATTGTGGTAAAAATAGATAAACGAAAAATAAAAGAATAATGCACCCTGATAAATCTGATGACATGCTCGAGTCCAAACTAATGCTCATGCTCACAGTGCACCAAGTTGAACAACTGAATAGGTTATAGCGAACGATGCCTTATGTTGGAGGCTACCACTTACCACTCTTATTATAGAACCAAAGATGAAATGTTTGAAAGTGTATTATTGGCTGTAGCGTTTGAGAGCTAGTAATAATATGTAGTTTCCCGCTTCTATCTTAACCAACATATTGATATTGATGTTTATTCATATCTTTATATATGACTATATATGTATTTATATGAGTATGTATAATATATTATTTTCCGATGTATATTTATGTCATGTAATTTTTTATCAGATATTTTCTCTTGTAAATAAATAAATATTTTTTTTTATAAATAAATTTATTTTGGTGGTGATGACTTATTATCAAAGTGGCCTCATAAAGTATTGAATTGCATGACTTAATGACTTCAGTGCTCTAAAGAACGATCTGTCTCGACGCGTTAATAACGTGGCAGTACCCCAATTTTAGAGTGTGTTACAAAATAAATTAGCGATGTATCTTGAACCTGAATTACATTACACGATTAAAAATTATAGCGCACGGAATTTGTTATCGAACCTGCATATAAAAATACGTTCTAAATAATTCACCTCCACATTATTTACACCTAGATTTTACTCAAAACATACCTCGGACTGACTCGAGTCTGTCTAATGTGTCGATGTTATACGAGACTACCGATTTATCATTACCGATAGACACCGATAGAAGATAGACAATGAATCATCATACAAATAAACATTTTAATACACTTAATTGCTCTAATTATCTACATAAATTATATAACATTATAGGCAGACAACAGGCTCATATAAAAAGGTCTCTGCAATTTTGTTACAAAACATAACTAAAACAATTCTCCGCATGTCATCATCAAGACCAAAGGTATCATTGATGGGTTGCCGGCAAGGAAATGAGAAGTTAAGAAACAAAGTACTGGCTCTCAAGCCCCTAGCCGGAACACGACGATTCGCATGGGGGCTGATTCAAGCGGCAGGGTAGTAGTAGTAGCCAGGCAGGATTCACGAAAAGATAATAATACCACTAATAATATTAATAACGTAATAATAATACTGATAATATAATCCTTACGCGAAACCCTACCACCAAGCAGGCTGTCTTCTGACGCCTCTTATGACACCCTGTTCTGCCAGGAAGGGATTGGAAGGAATATTTTAGGCTGTGTCAATGACAATAAAAGTAATTTTCAAAAGCGGTTGCTGTCTTCTATCAGATGTGATTTTATTGTCATTTATCACTATTTCATATTTCGGGTCGCTTGATTTATTCTTACAGGTCATTCAAATCGCTTAAGCCCCATTTGGTAATAAATTTACCATATTCGAGTCTTCCATACGGCCGTAGAATAGAGATAAGGCAAATGTCCTTCTATATTATCGGTTATTAACGCACATGTTTTATCATTTTTGCTTGAATAAAGAACATTATATCATATCATGATGATTAGGTAATTAGTATTACAAAAAGCTGGTTAGTATTCATCTTTTGGTATGACCACGTTTGGTCATTCAAAAATTATACGCAGCGCCCGTCTTTGCGCATGGAGTCCCAGCGTCATGCACATGATTCAAACAGTCCAGAACCTCTTCTGTAGGAGAGTAACTAATGCCCGCTGGTGCGTTAGGAACGCTGACCTACACAGGGACTTAGAACTCTCGACTATCCAACAGCTTCTTAAGCGCTTCTCAGAGACGTTTTTCAAGTCGTCAGAGGAGCACTTCAATCCCTTAATAAAGGGAGCACCGGACTATAGCGCCCCTTCCCCGTCTCGTTACACTGTCAGGAGGCCGACGAACGTCCTCACCGATCCCCCAAACCAGCTCACGGCTGACCTGGAGTGCTTATTGGCAGACCTCCGGTAGTCAGAAGTTTCATTCAACTCAGATAGACAATGTTGTTACGAGCCCCATTCAGATGGCACCTTCAGTGCCCACTTCATGGGCGGATGCTTCTTAGAAAGCACTGCTAGCACCCCTTTTCCCGAAGGGAGGTTACATCAGATGAAGCTTTAGAGGCCATATGTCCAAAACCAACCTCGGGTGGTGTTTAGTGGTTAGGCTCCTAGGTTTATCGGGAGTCCCACATAATCAGCGCAGCGGGGTATGCATGAGCATTCACCACCCCCCTCCCGCGCATCTCCGGAGGGTAGCCCTATTCCATTCATCTGGGCGGAAAAAAAAACACACGTGGGCCCACACTCAAAATAAAATAGAACGTGAGCTTTAAACAAATATAAAAATTAATCGAAATGGTAATAAATACATATGTTATTATTGAAAATTTATATCATCGTGGACATTATTCATTTTAACTGTAATGGGTACTTAAGATTTAGGTCAAAATATCGGTAAAAAATAATAATTGTGAGTACCCTTTACAGATAAAAATAGACATGTTTATTTGGAACGGAGTTTGTGTTGAAACCTTTGAAAGGTGGCATATATAATATTGATTCCACGATATTTTTCTTAACTTTTTTAAACATTTTATAACATAATGTTGTGTTGCTGAAGGTGTATTAGTATTTTGTAATATTCCTTTTGTAAACTAAACTGAAAGAGTAAAGTAAGATGCACAAACATTAGGTTAAATTGGAAAATAATAATCTTGTCATGAATATTATTTTTAACATATAGTTACAATAAAATATTATATGTCACTATAACACAACAAATTGCAATTATTAGAGTCAATACTGCATGCAGGACAATAAAATGCACTTTGACTTGAATTTTAAAAGAGTCGAGGGACTGAGTGCTTCCGATGTTTGAGGGAACTGTGCTCCAAAGACGAACAGGAGTTCCAGTACAGGGCTTGATGTAAAAGGATAATAGACAGGAGTATTCCGCAAAAAATTATGAGTTGAACGGAGGGATCAGTCGTGTGTAAAGTGTAAATATTTTTATAGTTTTTAGGTAGTAGGTACATGGGGTCTGAATAGCAGACTCCTGCCTCCAATTTGAACTCTCTAGCACAAATAGAGTGAAAATTGTAATTGAACATTGTCATATATTTTAAGACCAAAATAATTAAGAACCTTTATAAAGATAATTTTCATGATATTTGGACTCAAGTTTATTCCATTGCTCATCAGTTTTTTCCGTATAGCAAATATTAGCATAAACGACGTCTATCTATATTTAATAGTTTCGTTATTGAATTGGCGTGGATAAATACGTAACACAATTAATTTATTGCACGACTCGTTGAGTAAATCAGTGAATATTATGAAAAACGAAATATAATATAATAATGATAAAGAAATCTAAGACTAGCAGCAGTAGTAGTAGTGGAAACTGAAACCCTAAGACATATTTTTATTGAATACCAAATATACTCGTAGTTCATATACTTCATTCTTAGTATAATAACAGAGATAAAAGGGATAGTTTTTACAGAGGAATTTAAGTAGCTATAGACAAAGTTTACCTTTACTTTTAATTAAACCATTATTTATGCCTCTTAATTCGTGTACTTTTAAGAGACTTATTATAAATAAAAAATCCATCGATTGATTCATGTGACGCGGTATATTAACTTTTCAAACATTTGTTGAGGATTTTCGTTTCCTTCTACTGTGTACGCTGAGACCTTTCTTCCTTTTCGCCGAAGATCATTTACAACATATTTAATTAAAAATTCACCATATCCGAGTATTGTATACGGTTCGAGGGTATAAACCCCTTTGACGACCCCGTAGCCCAGTTGGTAGTGACCCTGCCTGCCGAGCATGGGGTCCCGGGTTCGATTCCCGGCCGGGGCAGATATTTATGTGACAGGTAAATATTTGTTCTCGGGTGATGGGTGTTTGTGATGTGATAATTGTGTATGTCCATGCCACCCGCAAGACAGGGAATCCTAGTGCGGGGATGTGAGTGTGTAAACGTTTATTTATTTATTTATTTAAATCGTGTTTTTTTACAATTTTACTTTATATCAAAACTAACTTTTTGTTGCAGTTTGATTTTTATCAACTGCTCATTTATCCATTAAAAGATATAGGAAAAATAGAAAGAACACGATTTAAATATTTATCGTAGCAAATCAATAGTTGCTATCATGCCGTTATTTATATCTCCTTCAGGACTATAAACTTTGACATTGATGATATCACTAAGATTCAGATTGTACACAGTAAGCCATTGCACCTTCTGGCAAGGTAATCTTGTGCAAGTCTCGAAGATGTATCCATTCAGTTCTAGGAATTTCAACTAATAAATCCATCCTGACGAAGTCTGAAAATGGTAAATAAAAAAAACTTACACATGTCGATTATTGGTGATCGATAACTAGATCGTATCACTGAGCAAATTGGATTTTTTTCTTCGTTTTTGGGACATTTTCCGTTTTATTAGTTTTTGTACTGAAAACCAATAGCAATGAGCTACATCATTATTCTATAGCACAATTTTTAGTGGCAATTTATATCATAATGTAGTCGGAATTACCTAGTAACCCGTACTCGCTTCGCTTTGGAAAATTCCGCGGGAACAGATCCAATTCCCAGGATGAAAAGTGTACTTACTAAGTTTGACCCATAATATAAGTTTTAAATATACTATGAATCATTAAAATTTGTTCTGTGGTTTAATAGTCATACGTGATAAAACAGACAGACGGTTAAAAATTCCAAAAAAATTGTTTATACCTGTATATTGATAAAAAAGTATACAGACTTACATTAAAATTTCCAGAAGAAATTCGTTATAGATTTAGCCCCCTTCGTTTTGTTATTAGTAACGATATACAAACAAAAAAATATTCTCATCTATTACTACACTATTACTTAAGTTTGTTTTCAAGATACAATATTCCTTTGATACAATTAATATTGGTCTTTAGAAAAGGGCCTCCTGGAAGAGATCCCTATCTTAGCGATAAGTTCGACCTTTGTATACATGATGTAAGTTTTAAACTATCATTTGTAATTTTGTTTGGTGTACAAATAAATAATAGTTGTATTGTATTTTGTACAATAAAATTATTCTTTACTCAACGATGAAGTGACCTAATCTAACCCAACTAAATGAACAATGTACTCACTTACCACATACTTTCTGACAATGCATGTAATGAGGCAAACATGAGCCTGCGTGATGAGGTGTGGTTTATTAATCCTCAACAAATTGATTTAACAGGTTGGTTAAGGTATTTAATATTTAGTAGCCGCCTTAAAATATCCATCAATAGATGGTAAAACTCTTTCCAGTAATATAGTTAGTAAGTAATAAATGATTATTAAACATTGGTTACTTGTTTTAATTGCAAATATTTACGTACCGAAAAATTGCCATTTAAGGAATATCTACCTTTATGTGAGCATCGGATACTTTATTAATTGATACCAATACATAAGGCAAGTTAACTTAACCATCTGGTTAACAGTGAACTTCAATTGACAGTGTCACGTGGCTGTTTATAAATTATGAATCGTGGATTGTTGATAAGTGAAAACAAAGACCATAAAAAGATGACAGAATGTCAAATAGTAATAACAGGTATATTGCATTCGTAATGTATGGCAGGTACAAAGAGAGTAAATATTTATGACCATCATTATAACTCTTTTTGGTATCCAATTGTGATCAAAGTTTAATCAATGTTTCCTTCTAAAGCTACCCCATAGAGTAAACTATCTTGTTAAATAAATAATTACCGGAACTGGCTCTCATCTATCTTCACTAACTAGAAACTATCTAGTTCATTAGGTTTAACACTAGATGGAGTTACTCTCAACATTTTATTAACCAGTGAAAATAATTTTATTACTCAAAATATTATGGTAACAATATTTATTTTTATCTCAGAAGATGACTAAGATATCAAAGAATCGTATTTCTTTTTATCTATGAGCATAACCTACGTATCAATCATTGGTTGGTGATAACCGATGGACTGGGCTGAAAAGGCAATAAGTAGTTCTCCACAAGCCTGGAATTTGTATGCATGAGTATTTCTGTGTGTGTGTGTGTAACTTTTGAACAGTTTAACCAATCGAAATAGAACCGTAGTTTACTCCACTTTGAAAATTTAAATCAAATCAATCAAGCAAATTTGGAGAAAATTTAAAAATGAAATTATCAAAATATATGTTTTAAAAGCTCAACGCCACCTACCCTTAGCAAAAAACCAATGCAAGGGAAACTTTTATCGGTTACTCGTCTATCACTGTAAGACCCTTTTTGCTTTCAACTCAACTCTTGACGACAGAGGCACCACATCGCCGAAAAACACACGGTGTGACAGATAATTGAATTACAATTTTTAGGCTAAAGCCAGACAGTTGAGATCGAAAGTCTCTTGACGTCAAGGAATCGAGTGGGCCGGATGGCATTCTCGCAGTGATATTGAAGGTGTGCGCTCCCGAGTTGACTACGGTATTAATTGCGTTTATTCTTGCTATCTTATATCATACGAATAGTACCGTCTCCGTGGAAGAATAGCCTAGTTATTCCTATCCCCAAATAGGGCGATCTTAGTGACCCGGACAATTACAGGCCCAAACCACTAACCTCCCTGCTTTCGAAGGTGAGAGAACAAGTTATCAAAAGCTGCTCCTGGTGTATTTAGAGGGTTACTAGCTGATTAGCAGTCGCAAGTCCTACCCACTGATGGGGAGCTATTGGCAGTCAGGCTGAATATCCCTAAGGCTTACAACCGGTCAGCCGCACAGGGCCTTCTTACAAAACTTCCAGACTACTGTCTTCTATGGAGCTTTCGCTACCGGGGAGTCATTTCTATCTCAGCGGTGTATTAAAGTCGTAGTCGACGGTTGTTGCTCAAAAATGAAAATTATTAATGCTGACGATTCTCAAGGATCTGTGTTATCTCTCATGCTGTTTACTACGTAGATTTTTTATAATTAGTTATTACAGGGTGCCATCTCTTAAACTTTTGTAGTACTTTGATGATGACTTACTGGTACTTCAAAATTCTGTAAGATGGCGCTATACAATCTATCTATCTATCTATCTGAATACTTTAATTTGTATTTATATAATGTTCTTCAAAAAACATTATTTTATAAAATAAAACTACCAAGCGGAACTCTTTCCCCCAGGGACTAAAAATTATGTAAGAAATTGCGATGTTTATGAATACGATTATTTTAATTATTTTAATATAATTATTAATAATTTATTATTAATACGATAATTTCGATGTATGTGTGCATAGATTACGTATCGCGTTTCATGTAATTACTTGTGATGACTTAGCCCTGGCTCAGCGACATTATATTGTGCAAAACCACAGACATTTGCGCGAGAGAGCCAGTCTTCGGTAGTCTTTCATTTGATTTGTGCACGACTGACATATACGAGTACAATAAGGCAGGAAATTGATGAATACTAAAAAACAATCATCTGTCGACAGGGGATCGAACCCGGTACACACTGCTTATTATTATATTTTAGTGTATTTACCTAAATGTATTTTTAAGGTAATCCCCTAATAAAAAGTATAAAACATTCACGGCAATAATATGTCCACTTTGTAATAAACTATGAAATATATATAAATAGAAAACCAAAACGTAGAACATTTTTTTAGTTCTATCGATTTAAAATCCATTCGTAATTTTTCCAAGAATTGAATGGTTGATTCGCTGTACTTTTAATAAATATTCGCACTTCGCCAGCGTGCTCTCTATGGAGAATTCACCTTAATGGGTTCAATTAAATCATTTTGGGAACACATAGGGATACAAGCAAAGATATAACATTTTTAGATTTGACCTATTTTTTCCTGATTGACAACTGACTGCTTTAGGTCAATTAACGAAGAAGAGTGGAGCTAAGTGAGACCACGAGACGAAAAATAAAGAAAAAGAGTCATATAAATCAGAAATTTGTATAAAAAATATAGACACATATTTAGGAGTATTTTCAGATTTGAAATTAGAGATTTTAAATTTTTATAAACCTCGGATAATTACTTTCGGAATTGAAAAAAATAAAGTTTTATGGTTAAAGTATATATTTGTCTTTACATACTATAAAATTCTAACTGATCGCTTTCTGTACATGAAGGATATACGAGAAAAACTATTATTAGAGGCCTTTATTGACGCAATAGAATCTAAAAAATTGTTGTAAGAAATTTTATCTGTCTTTCTGTGCGATTGTGCGCGCTAAACTCAGAAACTGCGTATCCAATTTCATTATGATTTTCACTAATGTATTACAGTAAGCATCACTTAATATTTAAAGTTCGTTTCATTGCAATTCGTCCATAAATAAAAAAGCTATGACGAGAAAAACGCGGTCGTAAAACAATTGAGGTGTATTTTTAAGCGTAAGGCGTAGTTTCTCTGAAGCGAAGCGACGGCAGTTTGCTAGTTATTAGATATTTTCAAAATGTTCTCCAAAAACATGCATACCAAGTTTCATGTAAAGTGATTGATTAATTTTTTCATGCCTCTAAAGCAATTTTCGTTACAAATTCAATCCAAATTCGAAATCATTTAATAATTGAGATATTCTGTAAATATATTTATGCACGTAGTTTTTGCAGCAGTAGCAGTGAACAGTTCTGGAAAGCATTTATTAGTGTACCATTCACCATTGTTGAATACTTTGATTTGATTTTGTAAAGGATTTGGCACCAGGTAACCCGTCAAACTGAAAAAGCTTTTCATCAATGTCTTCTCTGCGCTGATCGATTGCTTTACTTTTGATAGGGTTGGTTCAATTTGAAACAACCTCACCGTCGCGTTTTGCTTCGTTTGGTTTCTCTTGTGCACGTACTAAGACGAGCCTGCTTCAAGTTTAATAATCACATCACGACGTCATTTTACGCGGGCTTACATAAGAAAGAATTCAAAAGAATTTTCTAAAGCATATCGGTGAGGTTGCGCGGCATCCAACGAGAAACTATTCTCTTCATTCGAAGGTGTTCATTCATGCAAAAGTTTGTGATCCAAACAGCAATATGAGCAGAATAATAATGTTTATATTTGCTGGATGATTCACAAATGTTTAACATAGCAGTCAAAAAAAAAAATGATTCCAAAAGAAGTGTGTACTTCTTAGTCAGGCAGTTAAAAATCATCACACACTATTACTGTCGGAACTAAACTGAGGGAGCACAGAACCCAGCAACCTCTAGTAGGAGGGATCTTAGACCAGAGGAATAGTTAACCTCGTCTGATGTTCAGTATATTGCACCACAACACATAAAAAATAGACAGAAAAAGAAGAAAAACAGATTGATAGACAATCATGTGAGTAAAGAATTCTTTTTTCCAAGTGATTTACAGAACCCCAAAAAATATTCTATGCCATTTAATATCTCCATTGCCATTGAATAATAGAAATCTACATATAATTTATGTACAGAGTATTTAATAACCTTCTACAAGTCGTAGGTAATTTGTCATCTCACATTCTCCACTAGAGTCGTCCTACATACCTTCACGCTCATTGAATATTATTATCTTCATTGTCTCGCGTGAGTGTTGCCAGGTTCGGCATGACAAATGTCAGGTCCAAAGACAAAGGATAAAAAAATATTTTATTGTTTATAAATTCGAATGATTTACACAAAACCTATTATATAATAAAATAATAATTATTTATTTATCCGTTAATCTTTTATGCATTTACACATGACGTTGTGTTGAAATTTTAAATGCATAATTATACCTCTTGTAGAATGGGATGATAAAGAACACAGAACACAGCTTGCGCAAAGTAAGTATGGAGCCGTGGGTCATCTTCAAGACACATCCGAAACTTGGTATCAGCCATATTGTTCTACGAGTATATGATACTCTTAATAGACACTTCAACATATAACACATACATTCAGATAAAAAATCGGGGCGGTCTCATGCTTTTACAAAAATACAGGCAAATAATACTGTTACAGATATGACTCACCGCAACTCTATAAGGAAAGGAAAATGTATTGTGAGAAATGAAGGCTTCTTCCAGGAGTTTGTCGCGTATCATCAAAGAAGACGTAAGGCTCGGTGCTTATCATCGATATACAGGCCATGCCGTTAATCAATCCCTACAGTTAAAGAGAATGGACCAGCCAAAACACTTGTTGTTTCGATATGCGAGTGAAAGGTATTCTTTTTACTAACACTAAGAGAACTACAACAAGTAAATTAACAAAGTGTACGTCTAAACCTTTAGAGAAGGTTTCAACTGGTTAGAAAGGTGCAACGTGATAAGTTTCCTCCTTCAGACATGGATTGGTGAGAGGTGTCTTATCATGAAGTCACAAACCTGAAGTCAAAAAACTTGATTATAGCGAAGAAGGAGTGAAAATTTCACTCAAATTGTATCAAAAAACCGACTTACATTGTGTTTTCTTTACACTTACAGCAATACACTTTTAAATAATGTACCGTGGACTTTTCAGCAAGACCTTGCATCGGGTCACAAGGTGCGACCTACCTAAGTGTAGCTACAAGCATCGTTCTGGACTTAATAAAAGCTGAAGATTAACCCTCGCGCAGCCCAGATAAACATGTTGAACTATAAGTTATGAACAGTTTTAGAGGACATGGCCTGTTTTAAGCGATCCACCGATTGAGTCAGTAAACAATCGCTACATTTTCCATGGAAACAGTTGTGAATCCATAGATTGTGGCTAGACAGATTAAAGGCCCGTACTAATGCTGAAAGTGGCCATTTCGATTTTTTTATATACTGCCGAAATTTAAATAAATATGAACAAATAAGTTTTGTTAAGATTACGTTACTTCAGAAAAACATGCATTTGTATTAGAACTTATGACTAGATTAGGTTTTCATATATCAATTATATGAGGTTTTACTCGTAATGTTTCTGGCCACTATTTTGGTTCTTTGCTTTTTAAATTTGGAATTTTAGACATTGAATCAATATTTACCAATTTTACAAATATATAATAATGACACTTATTATCCATATTATGATTAACATTAATGCAATTATTTTGAATTTGAATAGAATAGAATAGCATTAATTTTTAATTATTTCTTGGATTTACCAATGAACTATGAAATAAACACATCGGCAAATTCTAATGAGTAAACGTTTTAGTATTGACTTTTTGCAGTAAAATGAAAAAAAAAGCTATAAAAATTTATGCAGTGTCGTTCTCGGTTTAAAGTTTTTCACTTTTTATGACTAACGATACTCCGCTATTATGATAAATAGGAAACAAAATCCGCAAACTTGTTACGAAGCGTATACAATTCCGGAAACTCATTACAACTTATTCTGATGTACTTATTTACAAAAAAGGTCTACTTTGGTAGATATTTTTTAAATAGCAAGTTCTTTAAATTATTTTACACCATCTTTGCTGGAAACTGTTCAAAATATTTCTATATTCCAGTAGTAGTTTTACGGATAAATTAAAGTTGTTTTTGGAAAATAAAGTTTTAATGATGGCGCAAAGCGTTCATAGAAAGTATACTTTTTTTTGCTGACGATATCTTAAATTCGTTATTCGAGCTTAGTTTTTCAGGGTTCCTTGCACCCGATGAAAAAACGGAATGCTAATTGGATTACTCGCATGTTTGTCACATCCAAATTTCTCTGTATCATCTGGACGAAAGTGTTTCCTAATAGATACTTATGTTAAAGTAACTTAACTATAGATTTATATCACAAATAAACGAATCAATTTTGGATGTTTTCTTAATTACAGCATAATAATTAATGACCAATATGCATAACTAATAATCAGGTAATAAAATATAATAAAATAGAGAGGCAAAATTTTAATTGCTACCTATATATATATACCAATATCGTCAGCTTCACTTAATTGGCCAAGAGGGAAGCGATAAATCAGCTTCTAAGTGGTTCAATATTGCTGTTTGATATTTAATAACATTCACGTCAAAAACATTATGGCTTACTTTAGTTAGACTCCTTACCTAAAGCAAGAAAAAATAATTCTGATGAATTAAACTAAAATTTAAGGGGCTTCACCTGTCATGGTGTTCATGTCAACCTCTGACGACAGTATAAAATTATATAAAAGCTTCAAAAGAGCAAATTTTGCGATGTGACAGTCTTCCCTTGTTTTGAAGCTCATCATCAAAGTAGCTACATTATTTCAAATCATATAAAAATACGGGATTAAAGATTAAAACAAATTTCAATCCACAAATGTTTAATCTCTTTAACATTTTTATGAATTATGATTTCCCAAACTATGGGGATTGAGTTTAATTCTTGAATGGAATAGAGGTCTGAGAAACAAATGTTTCTTCTTGATTCGTATTTACCATTTATAAGTAATTTTTGTGTGGATGTATGACGAATACGTTTATTATTTACTAGTAGTCTGTCTTCACTTCGTTACTGGAAATATAATATAATTTTTATGTTCTCAAATAGTTATTACACTCAAAGCAATTATTAATTGTTTTCATCGAAGGTTCTACAAGTTTTTTTTTGTTTACCCATACATATAAATCTTATTCGTGAATATCTGCATATATTGTTAAAGTTCATTATTGAATTCAGTGCATTCAAAATAAGACTTCGTTTTATACTGTGGAGTAATTAAAGATCACAATAATCCAAGATTCGTACATTCAAACAAAGCTGCTACTATATATTTGCTTAGTATGTACAAAGAAGGAAGATAGACTTTCCATTTTCTTTACAATAGGTACTCGTTAATGTGAATCTTAAGCTTTTGCCAAGCAGGTTCAAAGACGATTGAACTTCATGATTCAACACGTTTTCGGCACTTGTATGACAAATCAATTTGGTTCAATAATTATCTATGTATATTGTACGTGTTGCTAGTAGTACTTCACGATAATGCATGAAGTATGAAAGAGATAATGACAATTCCGTGGATATTACGTGACTTTGGCAAAAAATATCAAATTCCTTTAAGTATTACACGGGCTATTGTAAATAAAATTTGTCATCCAAGACTTATATTCTCTCGTCTTATGTTTTAGCCGAAAATATCAAGCAGTAACTAGGCAGGCAAGTAACCCTATCACCATACATCATTACCACCGGGAGTTATCAAAGTAGTATTGAGCCCAGGTACCTCAAACTGGACAGAACTTTCACCATAACCTCATGCGTTGGTTAGCAAGGTGCCTAACTGGTAGGGGAGATTGGGCTTGAGAAAAAAATAACCAATCCCTTTACAGCCCAAATTTCTACATTCCGAATATACATATTTTATTATTATTATCATTTTTACAAATTTTGTTCACCCAGGTTATAATTATTATGTTATAATGGTTATATTGTGATATATTATTGTTATTATTATTATTGTTATGTTCTTATATTATATTTATTATATTGTTATATTTACATATATTATTATGGTTTTATTGTGTTATAACCATCTCTGCGAGTTTTTGGCCAAGCTAAATATGGTGGGGGGAGTATAATATAAAGACATATTAAATCGATATATAATTAGTATTAGGGTTAGTGTTAAGGTTTGGACCATAGACAGGAACATTCTTACAATTCTGCATGTGTTAAAAATTATTGCTCTTTGCAGGAGGGTATATTTTGTTAAGTTGTGGATCCCTAAGGATGCGATACTGGCGTGCAGTGTGAGGTGTGGTGCTTGTGGATGAAAGAGCTATTGTTATGATTCCTACTAACCCTACTCTCCATTAAATTTTGTGCTCTATTGATAGGTCTGTATATTTGTAATTTTTCTGTGTATGTTGACAACAGATTGTATGTCAGGAACGGCTATTATCTATTAAGTAACGTAAAGTAAACGGTAATGATTATGCGGTCCAATTACATTGTGCTTGGATGAATCTAATATTGTTTGAGGTGTATATTTATAGTATGGATTTTTTTGTGCGATGAGTGAATTTTTGCATGCGAGATGTTGGTGTTTGATAGTCTGTTTGTATTATTACCATTATTATTTTATAACGAAAGCTTTTCTTTTAATAAGGCTAAAAAATATGGCAATTATTTGTTGATTTGCTGTAAGACTAGTCCACTTTTTAAAATCAGCATATTAATAAAATACTCCAGTACTAAGTACTAAAGTTATTCGGTATTACCAATTTTATGATTACCTTGGACGATGCTGGTGTCATATTTAAATTCAAATAATAATAATATTTTTAAATAAAGAATTGGATACATAACCTATGCATCAGTTAATATTATTATTGACAAAGAGCTTGATTAACAATATTTATAGTGTTTATATCGCCAATAGCACTAAGGGGTCTAAAGATTGAAATCAGCTTTCGAACTCTATTTGTTACCATGTCTATTTGTTTAGTCCAGATAAGCTTATCGTAAACGATTACTCCAAGGTAGCGTATCTGTTCGACAATCTCTAAAAATGTGCAAGAACTTTGAAAATTTGAGGTTTTTTTCACATGAAGGCCTACTGTGAGATTAGAATCCGGAGGTAGGCGAGATGATATTTATGTTTCATCTCTTTATGTTTTTGTTGTGTTTAGCGGTAAGAGATTATTTTGAAGCCACCGTGATATAAGTTCAAGCCCCTTCTCAGTCACATCTTTAACTGATGCCCGACAGTCACCATAGAATATGCCGGCTGTGTCGTCCGCAAAAGCAAATAATTCAGAATGTGGAAGGACAATGTTACACAAATCATTGATGTATGCGAGAAAAAGTGCGGGCCTCAGTACACTACCCTGTGGCACGCCAAAATCAACAGATTGATAATATAGTATAGACACTATAATATATACCCACCTTGACTCTTTGTATTCCGTCTGTTAGGTAAGACCTAAACCACTTTAAAGGATGACCACGAATACCCAGCCGTTCCAGCTTGTCTAGTAGTTTGGGGCGAGAAGCAGTGTCAAAGGCTTTTTTTATTTATTTTTGCATCGGAAAAGCTTAGCTCAGTAATTGTAGCATTTAAATGCTCTATAGTAAGTATAACAATTCACCATTTTGATTCATAAGTCTCGCGGAATAGAACTTATCATAAGACGGAAGCGTAAAAATCGGTGTGGTAATAATAAGCGTAATAATGTCAGATGTGAACCCTAAACAAGTCCAAATATTGTAAACGCATTGAAATTTTTGTTAATACTCCGTATGTTTTGTGTTATCACAGTATGTTGATTTGATATATCACCCAGAATCTGTTTACATGGTTCGGGTGATTCAGTTTCATAGAGTTTTATTAATTGGGTACTATCTATGTCGTTAATTACATCAAAGCTAACCATGACTTAGAGTTCGTATCGTGCAAGCTGAGAATTATAGATTTTTTTTGCTTTGTGAATCCCAATTTTTTTATTAAGAGTAAATAAATTCAATAACTGTAGATATAAAAGTAACAAATGTCATAACCCATTTTGCCAGAGCAGACCACGCTGACAAGTCCATTTTTCTTTAGATGCCCTTGTAGATTTTTAAATTTAGAACAAAAATAAATCTTCCAACCAGAGGTTATCGAACGAGATAATTGCATCTCTTAGCAGCATTTTATAATATTCATATTAAAATTAAATTCGTTCTAATAAAAAATAGGTGTAGTCGTAATTTATATCATTTCATAACTAATATTCATAATTCATAAAAGCGTAACAGAGACTCTTAGTAACTCTTAGAATTGCGGAGAAAAATAAATATTTTAATGAAACTACGATAATATTTTGTTCATTTAATGACTTAGTACAAGTATTTTTTAACGATTGTTTTAAGGTAATAATATATCTGAAGTAGATTTAGCGATTATCGGCATCGACTGGTAACAAATAGTTTTCAATTATGCAATGCAAACTGAGAGAATTTCACTGCATGCCCCATCGGTCTATTATCCGTTAAATAAATTTTATTCATGTGATAAGGCGCGGGGCGGGCGGGCGGCCGGCGCCGGCGGGACGCCCGCCCTAGTCATCTCCGACCGCTCAACGCGACAACGCGTCGCTCTCAGCGGCAAAGCTGCGCTAATTTTACACGCCAGTTACTTTCCTCTGGTCGCTATAACAACTGTCGACTGATTAATAGTGAATTGTGCTAACACCGAGTGCTTGTGACGGTCCTGCCACCCGACCCTCGAGTAAGTACACTTCTTCTTCTACAACTTCGCACGTCTTAATCACCACGACGTTACGGCCATTTTATAGAATGCGATCCAACCTTGAGTTGAGTCAGTATTTTGGTCATTGTATCTCCGTATTACGAACAATCCCTCGCGGTATAGAAAGTTTGCGTGTTAAGGTTCCCATTTAAAAATAGTGGCGAATCGGTTTTCGTTAGGAGCATCGGAACGGATGTTGTGTTAGGACTCCGTTGACCATCGATATTCTGGGAGAGTATGAAAACATACTTCGAATTCATGTCAAGGATCTTGGTGCACCTTGTTGTAATTTACAATTAACAATATTCAGACATTGTTTAGCTTTCTTTACATCTTCGAAAATGTGATGATTATTTGTTGATTTTCTTGTTCCGTTAACTACTCGTACTTGTGGTGATCTGAAAAAAAAATTAGATTGTTTTATTTTAAATTATTTGGTAAGGTTATATCAGACAGCAAAATAGAAGACGAGCTACTTGACACGTTTCATCTCTCAAACGATCATATCAGCCAGCGAACGTGATAGGGCAAAGGGAAAATAGCCTACTATACAGGATCTAATAAATCCTGTACATAAGTCGGTCGATACGGCCACTGAATTCTGCCTCTATCTCCTTCCTAATTCCAAATACAATGAAACGTATGTTAGGATTACCTTAATGATATAAATGATCACAAAGCTTATTTAGCTTTATTTTTGTCCAAAATTGATATGCCCAATTGAATTGAAAAGAGTGACAAATAGATATTTAGGTGTCGATATTGTTAGCTTATTTCTACTGCGCTTATTTCTACTGCGGAGCATCATGTATTGGCAGGAATGGGTGTGAACGTCAGAAAACTTACATGCGACGTATATCAACTTATTTCATTAATGTAACAATATTGGTGACCTAAATGGATAAGTTTATTTTTAAACACGTATGCTAATATTATACAGAGTGAGTACGCGACTTTTGTGTTTCTGTATATGAAGTAATCTCCGAAACCACAACACCCATTTGAAAAATTATTTTACCATTTAAAAGATACATTATTCTGGACGGACATAGGCTATATATATATATATATAAAATATATTAATTGAATGAAGTCCAAGAGAGCCACTACATATTGTTTATACTGTCGGTTGATTGATTCACTCGCACCCCGCACCAGGATTCCTAGTGACACTCATGAGCCGAGAACAAACATATATATATTACATAAATGTCTGCCCCGACCGGGAATCGAACCCGGAGTTAAATCTCTCAGTAAGCAGGGTAACTTCCCACTGGGGTCCGGGGTAGACAGGTTTATTTGTTGGTAGTTTTTTTTTGCCGAATCCTTAAGCAGCTACGATCTGATAGGTGGCGCTGTTATATAATATAGGTATATAATAAGATTCCATAATCAATAAACTCTATTGTTACATTTTTAGCTATCAGTTAACAATATTTTCGTCCCTACGCAGATTTTATCTAACT
This sequence comes from Megathymus violae, assembly GCA_003671415.1. Taxonomy (NCBI): domain Eukaryota; kingdom Metazoa; phylum Arthropoda; class Insecta; order Lepidoptera; family Hesperiidae; genus Megathymus; species Megathymus violae. The sequence goes on from PDGT01000032.1 coordinate 1,654,089, forward strand.
CGGAATATGCTATGTAAGTTCGATTTTCAGCTAACGATCCATGTATTGAAGAACTTGAACGGGGTTTTGTTGATTTTACATTCATTAAATGGTAAATCATATGTCGAGTTAACTATCACAGTAAAAGATGTATCTTGAATCTAATATCTTTTGCAAGATTACTTGTTTATTTTCTCGGAATGAATAATAGCGAGTTTCGATATGAGTGATCAATTGCTTCCGTTGTAAAATTATCTACTATGAATCTATATTAAAAATGTACCATTAAAAAATGCAAAACCTGAGCTGAAAACGTTGTTCAAATTATTGGTACACAATAAATGTTTTCCTTTCTCGTTTTATTTGCGAAAGGGCAAGGCAATAACAGTCAAATGAACGCAAGTCCATTAATCGCGGCGGGTATTGACGGCCGCGGAAATTGCTACCCGCGCTCGACCGCGTTTCCGGAGACAGTCGGCGCGTCACAGGTTGAGTGCCAACTGATGATGTGTTTATCACCGTGAGTGATGACTTATCTTGGGAAATAATGCATTTTATACCGTAATTTTGTTAAGAAAATAAACTCGTCTTTATCGTTATTGAAGCCATTTTAATACTTTTTATAGTTGTGAAGAAAATTTGGGGGGGATTTTTACATTTTAAATATAATGTGTGCTCAATTTTTTATATTATACCTTTATTTTAGCTTTGAGCCGTATTGGGACGGCCTAGAATATTGACCCCAATCCTATGTTGGCAGAACAAGGTGTTGTTGTAAGAGGCGACAGAAGCTGGCTTGCGTGGTGGTAGGGCTTCGCGTAAAGATTATATCATCAGTATTATTTTTAAGTCATTAATATTATTACTGGTATTATTATCTTTCCGTGACGTCTTCCTGGCTAGAACCACCATCCTACAGTCAGTTGCCGAACTCGACTCGACGTGTTCTGGCTGGGGGCTTGTTACTAATCTCCATGGGTGACGGTAACCACTTACCATCAGATGGCTTGACTGCTCAATTGTCGGCTATTGTATTATTGACCAATCATCAAGTCTATTGACTAATCGTCAATCTCGCTAGCAAGTAATATATATGTCGGCAGCGCTAGTAGTTTTAGCAGCATTGTCCAATATAGCGTGGGCGTATAATCGTTTAACACTTTCAATTACTTGTTAACAAACACTTCATATCGGGCAAACGAAACAAGTAACAGTTCCAAGTGCGGAGGACCCGAACTCTTCGATCGCAGAATGTAAACTGAGGCTTGATCCACGTCACTCCACTCTAGCTAGGCTCTGTTGTAGCACGATGTTAGCCGAGTATCGACGTCATCGCGGCGGTGCTGCCATCACTCGGATATCGTGCTTAGTTTCGTTTCACGTCTATACTAATGACCATCTCCGACATATATATATTATATTGTAAGTTGAATTATGCAAATACAACTTTTTTGTTAAATTTGCGTGCGTTGTGCCGTGTAGGTTCAGTGCGGATGTGAATGTAAGATAAAATATACCTACATGGTAGTGTCTTTTTAAAGTTAAAGAGATTTTGTTGCACAAAGGATTTCTATCATCTTTAAGTTGTGATGCCGATTAATATCCAAGATCTTTATTGCACATTTTTTTACTGTTATGCATTTAGAAAAAAGTCTATTGAATTGTCTAAGCATCTTTATTCCTAAAAACTAAAAGATAACCACAAAAGAAAGAAATTGACTAGTAAATTATAGAAGAAAATAATTTTCATAGATTGATACAGACTTTATTCTAAGTACGAGCAGGAGTCAAAAAGATGAACTATCAAAAATCAATCAAAAATCAACATAAGATTTATAAATCGCCTGATAAAAATGGTGTGATATAGGTGTGTGTGTGTGTATAGGTCATAATAACTTCGGGAGCCAGAGTAATTTAGAAATGTGAAATACTTACTTTACTGGTGTATTTGAAACCTGAAAATGTTGACTATATATCAACTTCAGTCCCCATAGACACAACTTTTAGAATTTAGAGAATTAGAGTATGTTTACAAAAAAACACATTAATAATTTTAACTTCGTAATTGCGATGAGACCATATAGTAGACCATGTTAGTTGGACTTGAAATGAACTGAAGTTTCAAGTGTATTTCTATGATATGTCTACCAAAGTACAAGGCAATTCATAAATATTATCGCCTTTAAAAATGTATGTTAACATAAAAGTTTTCTTCGATGTTCATTTAAAGGCGATACCCAATTAAAATGTTAAATAAGTGTGAGTTTTAAAGACACAAAAATATCAATGATTAAATATTATAACAGACATTTCCCGTTACAGTAATTTCTTAGTATTACTACTTTTTTAAATCGGAATATCCTTGTAATTTAAAAGCACTTAAAACACTATGTAACATTAAATTTTCATAATAAGCGAGGCTAATTGAAATTTCTTGCATAAGGTTCAGGTAAATGCTTCAGGATTTGCTTGGATTTTACCACATGAAAACATTTTCCTGGACACGCGCTCGCTTACAACGTCATATGTCTAATGTTATATTTCAACGTGTCTGGATATTATCGTATGCCAGTGTATGAGTTTCAAATAGTATGTCTACATATTTCTTTAATGAGTAAACACATAAGTATAAATAGGGAGAATTTAGTATGTCTATTCACACCGTGTTAGTTTTTTTTATAATTATTTGTGTAATTCTGTATTACAACTTATTAAATAATAGTTATTAAAAGGTAAATTAATAAATAATTACTAAATGAAAATTCTGATTATTAAAATATTTCTATCACGTAATAAAATGTTACTTCTATGTATGTAATGACAACAATTTGTTGTAGTACTTCAATTGTTTAAAATCATTATTATTTAATAGGAAGTAATATAATATATTGGATGTTTACTTAGTATTTCTTGAAGTTAGGTGTAGAATTGTTACGATAACATTAGTAGTATAACTTTAAGAGCATATCAGAACCAGACCTGGGAGGTTTTTATTCTGTGTCAGCCTTCGATAGCATGAATATACATAATAACCGCAAATTTGTACCAGAATCCATCGCAACAAAAATCAACATCGATAAACAGTCGTAAAAATAGAAATTCGAAAGAAACCAAGGAATTTATACACAATAATATAAATTGATTAGTATGTAATGTGAAAAAATATCTAAATTAATTGTGTAGCCGTAGCAAATCCGGCCAGTTTAGTAAAAATAATCCTTCAACTTAAAACTTAAAACTTCAAAATACACAAGTTTTTATTTTTTAATATCAACTGGCCAAGATATATTTTATTTGTCATTCATATTTTTGAAATAAATCGAATATTACTGCATGATGAATGAGTTATTTATTGCCCTCAGCTGACGTAATAGAACAAAACTAAAAAAAAAAACGAAACAAGCAGGCATAAGAAACCCAATAACGTTCAAACTTAAAAAAATTATGATATTCTTGAGCGGTAGCTTTTGATGAGCTGTCGTGTTATCAAAAAACTAGAACGTTATTTAATCATTATGAACGCATTTCGGCAATTAGCCAAATACTAGTAAAATATAAATACATATACATATGAGCTTAGGTCGAGGAAAACCCGCTCTGAACAATCCTATGTAGCGTAGAAGGGGCCAGTTTTTCCGCACAAAGAAAAGGTTATTAGAACTATACGTCTAAGGTGGCATAATATCCCGTAGATCCATAAATGCTCGAAGCGATAAGGCATGTCCAGCACTCTGGCACAGCTGACACCACTCGCGTCGGAGCAATCAATCTAACTGGAGTTGTACGTTGGAATTATTTTAGTGTATATGTGTCGAGCCCTCACTCTGTTGTTTAAGGCTTAGTAGAAACAGGCGTCCTTTTAAAAGGTTTCTTCTATACAATACAATACAATATGATGGTATATACTTTTATATATGCACAGAACCTCCCTCCCTCCCACAAAGAAAAACATGCTTTTATGATAAATAAAAGTATATACCAACACACATACCGTCACTAACACGTGTTTCGTTCCGAAACAGAGCATCATCGGGGCAGACTCAGAGCAGGCTCTACGAGTGTTAACCGCAAAGTACCTTTTTTTTTGTAATTTTGGTCGATACATAAGTTAATGAGATGAGATATAGAGAGATATAGATATAGAATGTTTATGGACTTTAGTTTGGGGACATTGGTAAACAGATTGTCCACGTCAAGTGAACAAGTCTCAAGTGATTGTGTACGTCTTTGCGTCTTTGTCTAAAATTATGTGATATTTAGAAACGCAGTGAATTACCGAAAGTTCTCACAATGGGCTATGGTAATACAGTTATACAATCGTAAACATACTACATCCGAGTTCAGAAAACATTCGAGCATCTTTTAACAATAGTAAATAGATTTATAGAATAGAAGATAAATAGATCGTTGTTCATTTTATTTCATTATTACACAAGAATTGAATTTAAAAATTGGGATAATACTTTTATAACGCACTATTATCATAGATATGAAACATTTTTGAGTATTTCTTAACATCTTATGCAGTAAAGAAAGGTGGAGATTGCGCTATAATTAACAATTATTACTAATATGACATTCCTAAATAATTATATATTTGCAACAAAGAGATGAAATGTGTATGCTCATTATATTAAAATATCTTTGACATTCACAATGACTATAATCATTGTAGTTATTTTCAATGAACCGTATTAAATACCAGGCTGTATGCTACACGGTGCGGAGATTGGAGAGCACCGCAAATCCTTAATCACAAACCTGTGTTGACCGACCTGTTATGTCGTAATCTCTTGACCCGTTTAATTCTGGAGATTTGCTGATTTGACCTGGTTTAAATGCTGATGACTGCTTAGATCCTACTTTGGTTGCAATGACACTAGAAAATGTATTATCTTTGTAAAATGTAAAAAAATATTATAGGAGGTTTTTTGTCACCTTTTGTTGGGTTTTGTACGAAAAATAAGGCTTTTATTAAAACGTAAATATTGCTCATTAAATAAAATTAAACATTTTCAACTAGGGATAATATTATAATTCATGTTTTCGGAAAAAAACCATCACAATTGATGATTAAAACACGTTACATAACACATATATAAGTTTTATATTTTCTAACAAAGAGAGACAAAATATTTCGGCTTTTACATTTTCTATTCATTTCCTGTACGAACAAATCTGCAATATAATATTTTATAATAATAATAATAAGTTTTATTATATTCGTATCAGGTGCAGATTGATTACAATATAATTATTGTAATGTGTTTTGTAACAACTTTAAATTAAACAATAGCTCAATTATACAGCCTGGAATTATGTGTAAGCCAACGAAAATTCTTTAGTTTTATTGTGAAGTATAAAAGAAGTGGAAAGTAAGAGAACAGAGAGGGATGCTAGAATTTCTCCGAACTAACCACTTCGTTGTGTGATGTCAGATGACCTGTCGAACAAAGAACCTTCATTAAAGTGGAGCAAAAGAGAACGCGTTTTTGTCTTAACAGTGGCACAGCACCGATAGTACTCAACTAACTTTTGCGTCCTGCTACCCAGCGACGACCGTTTACGTGTCCCGTCTCACGCTACGAAGGACTCCGACGTTGTTGAGTATTTGGAGAAGTTGGCGAAGCCGCGGTTGGTGGTTGAGATGTTGTGTGAAGAAGGTGTTTCAACTGAATACTTGTCGACTTTCTCGAAGGAAGAGCTATGGGCGAAGGCGATAATTTTTCACAAGTTCCTCGAACATTGATGATCATTGCAAGTTACCAGATACGCGCTTTACTTTACCGCAGAAAAAGTGACTTAATTTATATACATATATATATATATATCAGGCCTCACGAGCTTTAATAAATTTGTTTACTCATGTTATTATTAACATTAAACCTCTGTAAAGAAAAAAAAAAATACTTTTTAGTTGAGGTTTACTGTATATTTTCATTGTGTACTCAGAAAACTAGCTCTTTGATTGAATTTATGATATAACCTAGATATTTTCTCTTTCCCTTCTAAGTTCAATGTCTTCGGCAGTCGGAATCAGCGGTTTTGCCTCTTGAAATTCAACTCGTATTGGAAATCTTAATTCTCTCTGCGTTAGTTCTTGTTATGCATTTTAAACAGAGAAGTAACGGAGAGTAAGTAAGTAACTTCATCGAACTATAAAGCCACACAAAACTGTTCTCATGGTGCTGAACAGTGAAATGGAGAAATCAAATCCATTACATTGGAAGTCGGCTTTGTACCACCAAATTGATTTAAGGTTAATTTAATTGACCATCAGCAGTCAGTTGGTAGCCATTCTAAAATTAACAGTGAAATTGTTTGACGTTTTTGATTACATTTACATAGCTGGAGAATGTTAATAAAATAATTCCTCGATTCTGTTTTGGCCGGCAATGTGATGCCGTTAGTGCTATAGATGTATACGAGTACTATGTTTGCAGTTTGCCACTGAAATTAAGTCGTCTCAACTAAGCAGTAACTAATAAACAACTTACTATTAGCCTTTGATATCTTTCTATAAGCCGATACAATCTAGTATTTTATTATTATGGTAGAATTGTACCATTATAATTTTAATTTACTATTATAACTAATAAATATTTATATAATCGCTAAATAATTATAGTAGATGGTAGTATGTATAATTTTAAAATGGTTATACTTTCAATGTTTTTCTTCGAGCACTGTAGATATCCAGGACTATGTCTCTGTCTGCAAGGATCCCACGATTGATCTGTCTACGTCATTGGTCGATTGTAAGAAAGAATTGGCTAAGCTGAGCCGAAGTCATCAGTTTGATATGTTTTAAATCGAAAAAGAAAACGTCACTTACCACAGTCTGAAGCTATCGGCAGTTATTTTCGTTTTACAGTACCATAAAACGTGAGTGCTCGTACCTTTTTGAAGCCTTTGTGCAACTGTAGATCGTAAAATAGGTTGTTTTGGATGTTTTCGCATTTGGCTTCTAAATCACAGTATATATAGTGTTTTTTTGGGTTCTGTACATCCGATTAAAAATGGCATCTTTGTATCTCGGTAGAATCACTTACGTATTTGATTTTCCAGTTGTCATATTCGATCTTTTCTGACACTACTGGAGGGAAATTTTTTTTTGGGTATACACATACAAAGTTGGAGACTCAATGACGGACATTTTAAAATAAAGTAATCCTGAGTTGAGGGTAAATATAAAATATTTGGTCAAGTGCATCATGTGACATTAACAAATGAAATAGCTCGTTTATAGATACAAATATTTTTTCACATTATTATTTTTAAAAGTGCCCAGACTAATTATAAAATATTATTAATAACTTTTACAGAAATTTAAAATGGTAAAATTTTGACAGGAAACAGAAAATATTTCTGGATAAATTTAAAAGTCCACATAAGTTTTATATACACAATTAAATTATTATATTCCAATAATTAGTTCATAGTTTAGATAATACAATCCATTTACCGAGTGTTCATTTCTCGATAACATCCCGCTTCTGAGGTGTTAGCAATAATGACGACTTTAAATTGTTCACTCACCTTTATTTACTTTTTACTACTAGGTAATAATTACATTCCTCAATTGATTCACTACCACCTAAAGGGTACCAAGCCACTCGAGCGAATGCCCGTGCTAGTGTCATACAGCCCTTTAAAAGGTTTTAGTTTTAATCGAACCAGCAACTATACTTATGAAGACGAGGACGGGCATATCTGTATTATTTTAAATTACAATGATATATGTTTTTATTCGACCGGATTAATTCACTTGTTAAATTACATTGGTTCAATAAAGTTAGTTGTTTGAGGTTTCTTGCGAATAAATACGATGAGTATATAATAAATAATTTACTAAATTATTGCGTGCAAGGTTACAATTAAATTTATGTGAAATTGCGTATAAGAGAAATTATGACGGCCGATCGCGCACACGTTGCTGATTGAAATCGAAGTATCGACCACGTAGGTTTCTCCCATTGGCTGGTCCGGCAACGTCGCGTCATCGCTGGCCAATAATATCCATACACGTTAAGATACTACGTCAGACCAGGCTGGTGAAGGAGGTGGCAACGGTACGCACTTAAGGCGACAATTTCATTAAGGCGAAGCGTGAAAATTTGTGATCAAATAATAATCATTTACGAAAATATTTACACATGTATCTATCATATTAATGTCATAATATCATCAGCATGCAAAAACTATCAACTGAGCTGCAAGGTTGGAAGATAAAAAAGCGTTAGTATAGGATTTGATTACGTGAGGTGAAGCAATCTCTGGACCGCTTATTAAAATACAGCGATTAATCAGTTTTTGACATGTTTATGTCTCCCTTAAATAATATTCAATGGTAGCAGTGTGAATTGAAAGATATTTAGGTCATTGCTATGTGTTTTTAAACACGTTCTTAATGACGTAACAACATTGGTAATAACTGAAGATGAAGCGAATTCAGTATTATAATTGATTAAATTTGCTTTATTTCTTGAAAAATTAAAGTAACATTTCTCATTTGGAATATGGTTTTGATAAAAATTTCATTCAAAAAACTCTTCTGTCTAAGAAATTAGGATGTTTTGTATGGCGTATTAATCATCTTTATTTAGTGTAGCGGCCCACCCTGACTCCTAATGAGTAATTAATTAAATGTTTACTAACATATGATGTACAGCCTATACCTATCTGAAGTAATATGCCTTTTAAATGTTAAAAGATCTTTTTAAATAGTTGATCTGGTTCCAGTAATTACCCTCTGCATATACACAAACTCACAAAATCTCTAGCACGCACATAATAGTAACAAAAAAAGTTCTATTAGGTTAACTTAATGGACACACATTGTTAAAACCGACTTATTCGTGAATCCAGTCATTAGAAGTCACAAATCCAACTGTGACCGAGCTAAAATCTAATTAGGGTAATTTTCAAGACATCGTCCGGCCATACGAATTATTATGACTATTACGTAGTGCTTACTATATTAATAGAGTTTACGTTTTTGTGGATGCCAACCTCCTATGTTGGCGCTCAATTTAACAACGAACGAGCTATTATGAGTTATTTCTATTACCAGTTTAATATCGACGGTATTAGTGCATATTCACAGGTTTCTTTACTTTCTGGGCTAGCTGTCATTTCCTTTTAGAATCAACTATGACATTTTTTTTTTATTTTAATTTTAATGTTTAGTGTTACATAGTGAGTGATAAGCGTTTTCCCGCTTCCTTCATAACCGTCACCGCGTTGCTGCTCTCTTTGGTTTCATGGATGTCCATGGGCGACGCTGTCTACTTACTAACAAGTCTATTTGCGTGTTGGTTGACTATTGAGACGGAAATGAGAGTCTGTCAAAGATCGCACAGTACTATCACACCCATTAGATTTTTTTTGCCTCATTCTACGGCTTCACATTAACCACATACCCTTATATTATTTACCACATATGCCGTATCTAGAACGTTATCAACATAAATAATCGATCCATCACCGTGGATGCCACTTTACGACGAGTTCTGAGCAAATATTCAGCTGTAACCCATATCATTTGCAAATGATTTATGTTTATTCGCTCCCGTTCTAACGTAACACCGTACGTATCTATATTTATTAATGGAATTTACCGCACCTGACAATTTTATTTAATTCAAGAGGATTTATTTCTTGTCGAAACGCAAGTGACGGCTTGGATGGATCGCAAGTGACCGACGGAGTTTAGCAGCTTCCATGGAAATAGGTAGTTGGATGGGTAACCATTAGCTGCAACCTTTCTTGAGCTTCGAAGGAATGTTACGTCATTTGTCGTTTATTAAGTCATCTCGGAGCCATTAATGTTTCATTAGAAACTTTGAAGTTAAAGCTATTTTACTATTCTATCATAATTTAGGATTCGATAATTAGTCTTATTGTATGTACTTAATAATGATTTATTATAAAGTAGGATAAGGTTATTGATTTCATCCTGGTTACTTTGAACTTGTCGTTGATTAATTGATGCACCATTAGTGTAGGGTTTTACACTTTTTTTCTTATTCTGTTAATGTTGTCTGATAACGCAGCTTTGTAAATTATGAATTAAGTTTATATTTAAAAATTTAAAGTACGCTTGTCTTTGTGTCATTATGTCTATTTTATTATTTTGTGTTTCGTTATTTCAACTTGTTCTACCTTTTTCGTGCACTGTATCGTTATGTTTATTGTTTATATGTGCATTACTCTGTACTTCTCATAAATCTGGTAATAATTTAACTATCCTATAAACCTAATATTGTTTCATATATACTATTAAAATAGTCACCGAAATTATTTAAATTCGTTAGAGTTACTGAAAATCCGTAAATTGTTGAGAGTATATATTATATCTGCTCTGTACACAAATTAAGACGTCACATATGTAGTTTACGCGTGGCATGCTATCGCAATGCATCAGTCACTGAGCCGTCCGGAATGGAGATATATATAGAAACAAGAGTAGTTGAGCGTTCGAGTGAGATTTCTATATTATTCTAGGATTATATACTCATCTTATGGTACTGCAGGTCTAGTGCAAACTAGTAATGCTCAATTTTTTATTTTTTATAACACTAAATACAATAGCTACATTTGTAATCTGATGGTAAAACCATATATACTTGGTTCTATTTATCACGAATTAATGATCTAATAAATATTCTGTTTTTATCGGTTTTTAATACGTGTACAATTTTGTCAATTGGGTTATGAGTTTCCATTACTTTAATCTTATACCTTCTCGTATTTATTTATATATAGGCGAGACTACTATAAACCGTGTAAGCACACAAGTATAACTCACGAAGTACATAACGAATCAAAAAATTAAAATACATATAATAATATTACTTCACACAATAATTTCCTATTTAGTTCGATACGGCATGTACAGCGCCACCTAGTATCTGATGTAAAAACTTCTTTCAACATTCTATTTGTTCAGTTCAGGGTGGTAAATGCAAAACTTGGCCGGCTTTTATTAGTTCTTTGTCTGCTCGAATGACATTTATTCTATACTGTTACATTAATAAGATATTACAGTATTTTAAAATTAAGACAGAGAGCGTCTTTCATGTTTCTTTTATGCACGGGAATTTAAAAAGTGCTTTACTCAATTCTATACTTTACTACAAATGATATGTGTTACGAACTTATTCCAATTGGTGCTCTTGAAATCGAAGCAAGGGGTGGCTTCCGTGGATTTTTCTAGGTTTTGGTGGAAGAGGAAATCGGTCAGGTTTTAAAACTAAGATCGAATCAAAATACAGACTGAATCGAATTCCGAATCAGTTCCAATCCTTACGGAAAGTAACACCACTTTAATTTAGAGAATATTATTTGAATGTACATGGACAAGTTTTTTATTTACAAAAGATTAAAATTAAATGAAAAATTTCAAGTAAATTACATCAATGTTTTTTTTTATTTAATTCGTACACTTAGTTTATATACTCACTTTGATCGATTTAAAAAAAAAACATGCCTAGCGCCCCATCTCATTGTGACACTATCGAGGGTCGTTCATTTAAGATCATTCCGTCGAATTCAAGCTTTGGCTGGCGCTGAATTTATTCCGTTCGTTGATTCATATGATTTTATGTCAGACCAAAATTTAATGTCAGATGTCATCATAATTTATTTTTGTGATAATAATTTCTGTGACAAGTCCAATGCAGTATTGAAATATCTGCCCAAGTTTGACGATGGTGAAGTATTGTTTTATAATAGAGCTACTAACACTATATTTCGTGATAAATTTACTTAAATATACATTTAATACTCATTTTGAAGTACAGTTGCAGTCGGCATAACACCAATGTGTTGGAAACGGCCTCACGCATACTTTGGTAAAAATCAACGAATAATTTCCAAGGAAGATGTTCAAAAATTCTAATAATATCTTTCGATTACCTTCATATTTCCCTATACAAAAATTAGAGAAAGTCTAAGTAGATATTAAGTTTAGCAAAGTTGCTGAAAGTGACCTCAAAAACGATATAAATAAGTACCTAAACGCGAAATTATAAACATCTTATAAAAATTAGCACGCACTGAACTGCTTTAGTCTGTTATATACAATGACATTTATGATTGAACATAGCATACATGAACTATTATTATAACCTAATTATATTACTACTCAAAACAAAATTGTTGATATCCTGATTATCTGTACTAATAATAAAATTCTAACTGATCGATTTCTGTACATGAACGATATATTTATGAGTAAAAATATTATTAGGGGGCTTTATTAACGCAATAGAACCCAAAACAATAGTTGTTAGAATTTTTGTATGTTTGTCTGTGCGTTTGTTCCCGCTAATTTTTTTTATGTTTTGTAATGGTTTTGTTCCCGATTTTGTTATGGTTTTATGTAATGTATTGCAGTAAACATCACTTAATAGTTAAAGTATGTTTCATTGCAATCCGTCCATAAATAAAAAAGTTATGAATTAATATATGTATTCGTATTTCACAGAACGAGAAAAACCCAGAAAAATGCAGATGTTATCTTTAAGCGTAAGGTAGTTTTTCCGAAGTGAAGTGAGGGCATTTGCTAGTAAATTAATAAATGTGTTTAAATTATAGTACTGGAAGTTACACAAGGTTAGATTACTACATATCTAAAAACAAGCAACCCACCCTTCTCACTTCTTTAAAAAAAACTACAATTCAGTGTCCAGTGGCTTAATTTTTTATTGCTTACATTTTATGACCACCATAAGTACTGGATAAGAAAAACATATATAATAATATTATGATTAAAATAATCTTATATAAACTTCAGTTTCGTGGTTTCACTATATGTATGTGTTTGAACATACAGTGAACAATAAAAAAAAATGTTGTTTTCTATGTAGATAAATCCAGGTACATTATGATTTCCAAAAAATATCTGATGTACGAATTCGACTCTATTACATTTTTAATATTAACATAATTTATATCTCTATCTATTAATATTATTTATAAAATATTCGCACTTTCTCTAAAGAGAGAGTGCGAATTAGCCAAGCTTGTCAATATGCGGAGGTTAATCTCCGGAATCGTGGCACCTATTTGAAAAATTTTATACCCATGAGCTATATATCATGTATATATAATTAATATTAAGTACGGATATTTCATTGTATAACCATATTTTTCAATATTTGATAGCAAATATTAAGCTGGTAAATTCTATAAGAACCTGTTTGCAAATATTAACCTGAAAACAATAACAATGAAGACAATTGTTTCCACAGCCATTAATTTCCAAAATAAGAGCTGCAATTTACATTACATTAACATTTTGTTTTATCGGCTCGCAATGTACATTTTGATACATTATAAAACGCGTCATGTCGGAGGGTAAACGGACATTAAATTTGGACATTGCCAGGGAAATACATTTCTGTATTATTTACAAGAGTACAACGTTAAAGCATATTTGGTCTATAAATTCCTATGTTAAAGATTTCTATGCTCTAGATGTTCTAGTCTGCTGTTTTTATAACCGCTGTATATTTGCGATTTAAAGAGGTTTCTACCATCCTTGAATCCATACAAATGACCCTGTTCGTAGCGCATCCTGTTTTACAACGGACCCTATTGCTGGGTCAAGTCCCTTTTTTTGAGGTCGTTGGTGTCTGTTTAATCTCTATGGTGTTAGGAGGCTCAGACCTCGTGGTGATGCTTTATACCTAACTAGGGTTGGTACCAACTTCCTCCTAAAAATAATCCGTGATATATTTTAACGTGTTTCGTTTGCACTGCTAGGAAACCGAAAAAGAGCGGATTCTTTCAAAGTTCCGAAGTGTGATGTCATGATGTTCAGATGTAAATACGCTACGGTGACAGTTTATGATCGTGTGGTATACATATGTTACTTTTTTGTCTGTTACTTCTTAAAAATATCAGGTAAAATCTCGGAAATACGCTTACGTTAAAGTTTTATCATGCAGTAAATATGTCATGTTGAGAGATAGAAGATTTTGTGTGTGCAGTGAAATTGTTATTGCCTTTTATAATTAAGGATTTCGGAATTTAAGACTAAATGCAGCGCTAAATAAATCAGAAATGCAGCGCTAGACAATTTTATTAAAAGCTTAATAAAGCGCTGGAGGTCGTGGAACTCTAGTTAGATTTATGTTTTCCAATTAGTTTGTGTACGAACACTGCAACGATCGATGCTACACAATCTAGATCAGTGTTATCAGAAGGGATTGTGCTCATGATTGATGATTTCAATGAATGATTGATGTAAGCGTTATCGAGAATTTCTTGGGTTCTCGATTCGATTATAACCTGATTTATTTGACAGATAAATATTGTTCTCGGAAGTACGATTTACTTTTGAGTTGTGATGTGTTTGATTTCCTCTGACGTATTCTAATTTTCTGGTTTTGAAAACTTTTTCACGTGATGTGTATGACAATTTATGTAGAAACATCAGTTGAGACTTAGAGAATCGTAATGCGCAATTGTTATGTTATTATTAATGTATAAATACAATTTAGTGAAATTCTAATACCTTTCGGTCTCTGTGTATTACTGGCTAATTACAGTACATCAGATTCTCTCTGTAAACAAGAAGACTTGAGCGAGCGCCAGTATATTAATGCAGTCCGGATTGGTGAAGCTATTATGTTCAACCTAAGTATGTTAAGTTGCCTCTAAGCTATGTATATACTCTCGATCCTTATTATACTCTTGAGCTCCGAGACCACTTCGACGACTGCTATCTCATAATAAGACCAAACCCGAGGACTGAACGTGCTTCCCAAAGTATGGAAGTATTTACAAGAGTTTAATCAATAATTAATAATCAACGTTCAATTAATAATTAACTCCCACCCCTGCGTTACGATTCCTTACGTTCTGGGTGGTATGAACGGATACAAATACGACATCATAAACACACACGACTTCAGAACGAACATTGTCACAGATATCTGCCTCGGCCTGGGATAACTCAGAGCAACTCGTTAAAAAGGCAGGGTCATACCAACTGGGCTAAGGCTTTGTCTACTATTGCCACAAACGATTATTAATCTAACTCACTCACTTTCCGATTGACATACGGCGTTTATGCTCATCGAACTAATCATATTAATAGAGGAAACTTGTTAAGGCACACATCTTACATATTCATTTATTTACACATGTCGACCCTACAGCTTCGTTAGAAGTGACCCTGTCTGCAGAGAGACATTTATTTACCAGATAAATGTTTGTTCCTGAGTCGTGGTTGTTTGAGATGCCATAATTGCTTACATTCATGGTGCCCTGACACAGCGAATCAGAGGGAGGGGGAAGGGTTAAAAGTATGTTAAAGTTTATTATTATCTATTACTTTATTACTCGTAAACCAAAGTAATGCCAGAGGGTGGATTTAATGTAAGTAGCATTTTCTGCTGGATGTACAGTTTAAGAAGAACGAAGGCGGAATTAGAACGGTGAAAAAGGTGTTAAAATTATCAATTCAATTTAAATATTTAGTATTTCTCGTGTGTAATTCTAGTCGCTAACTAAAATAAACTTCAGAAATGAAAATAATTGCTAAATTATTTCATTACTTACTAGCCCCAGTTTCATTAGGTTTCAACAATTCTCTAATTATAGGTTGAAAAATTAAGATGTTGTATCACCCTATTTTTGGTTATTATACCATTTAGTTAATAACATTCTGTTATTTATTTATCTTTCTTACGCCTTTTTATATTATCGCTATCGCCGATATTTTTATAATATTTGCAGTTGTACTTACTATTTAAATGACATCGAGACGCATTCCCATATTGGTGACCCCGATTGATATAATAAATTAATACAATCTGTATTAAAATATAGTTGACGATAATTATCATGTCTCTAAGCAATATATATATATATACTTAATATATAGCCTATGTCCATCCGGAGTAATGTATCTTTGAAATGGCAAAAGAATTATTCAAATAGGTATCGTGGTTCCGAAGATTACTTTCGGAATACACACAAACTGACAAAAATCGCACTCTCTTTTTATTATATTAGTATAAACTAGCAAACTGCCCTCGCTTCGCTTCGGAAAAACTACGCCTTACGCTAAGAAATAGTAATAGTAATAGTTTTTTATTTATGGCTGATTGCGATGAAATGAACTTCAAATATTAAGTGAAGCTTACTGCAATACATTTGTGAAAACCATACCGAAATCGGTCAAGCCGTTTCTAAGATTAGCGCGTACAAACGCACAGACATACAAACAAACAAACAAAAAATAATCTAATAACCATTGTTTTGGGTTCTATTACGTTAGTAAAGGCTCCTAATAAAAGTTTTCTCATATATCGTTCATATACAGAAAGCGATCAGTTACAATTTTTTTTAATATGTAAAAATTTGTCTTATCTCGAACACACTTTCGGTGAGAACAAACTCTGTCTTCTCATTTCAATTTTTATTTTGTAAGTTGGTTAGTGAATTCACATCGACGTTGCAATTAACTCTGTCTAGACAGCTAGACTTATTCCTCTTATTAGCGAATCATGTAAATCGTATAGTCCTTCGAAAATTATTCCGCTTCGAAACGGTACCGAGAGCTATCAACATTCCAGCCACTTGTTTATGTTATATCTTAATCGTCCATCGGCCCTCGATTTCCATTTAAACTGAATTTATTGTCTTGAACTGTAATTGGTATCACAAAATCTCCTCTTCTATAGTTTTACGGTATAGTATATATTTTTCGTATTTATCTGTATTTTTTGTCGTTCTGTGAATTAGAAGTACGTATATTAATTCATAACTTTTTATTTATGGACGGATTGCAATGAAACAAACTTTAAGTTTTAAGTGATGATTACTGCGATATATTAGTGAAAACCAGAACGAAATTGGTTAAGCCGTTTCTGAGATTAGCGGGAACAAACGCACAGACAAACAGACAAAAATTCTAACAACTATTGTCTTGGGTTCTATTGCGTTAATAAAGGCCATTAATAATATTTTTTTCTCACATATCGTTCATGGACAGAAATCGATCAGTTAGAATTATATTATTAGTATAGATTGCGTCAAAAACGACTCTTAAATAACAGATAAATTGGAACAATTTTCTAGTAGCAATATTAAAATTATTTGTTTAACGATGAATAATAAATAATCACATAAGACAGATGATGCCGAATGTTTCTCGTGTTTCGTACTATACACATAAAATCTTAATATTTTCTGATCAGAAGTATCTGTCGGTAATGAAAAATTTTAATCGATCGAACTTAATTACAGTAACCGACTAACTTTTGATATACGATAAGTTGATTTGAGTGTAACTATGAAATTTAACTAACAATATCTAACTAACTACTAACTCTCCTATCTAACTACTGTCTTTGTTATCTGTAACTACGTAATATTAAATATAAGAAATAATATTTTACCGGTTTAAGTTACGATTACGGATATGAAATTATTTCGGATTATCCGATTGCTTCAGATAATTTCGGTTATGGATATAATAAATAAATAAATCAGACGGCGACGGAAATCGCGGTCATTTGTACACAGTAATAACCGCGCCCTCCATTTTGTTTTGTTTCCTAATAAAATGTTATTACTAGATATTGATCTAAGGGTGATAAAAATATAACTAGCTGTAAATATAACAGCCACAGTGTAGGTTTAATACAATCTTACAAATTAATTTAATGTTTTTCAGCAATACTCATACTATGACGTATCATATTAAAATGCTCCTTATAAGAAATACAGATAAATACATTTGCAGATTAAGAATTGTAGTAGAGGGCTATAATCTAGCTAGTTTATGGATACTCAAGTCTTTCAAAAGCCAGTTAACAATGGAGTTTGAAATTGGAAACATATTCTGCGTAAATAAAACAACAATGGTGCCCGGCACTGCGATTTAAATTTTAATTTCATACTTTATTTGAGGAAATAAACGATTCACGAAGAAATCTTGACTCACTTAGCATTAACAAGAAGAGTTGAATATTTAATATTTTTGTGGAACAATGTTATACAATGAATTATGCACGTCATAACTTAAAAGTTTATCTGCTTGCGAAATTTAATTTTTTTTTGTTTTTCGTGAAGTGTAGCAATGGTGTATATATCTTCGTCTAAATTCGATTTGCGAGTATAATAATTTTTACCGAATATTCATCAAAATTATCGATAGATCTCTCTGCGCGATTCATTCCGGGGATTACAGTTTTTTTTTTTCTTATAAACCACACAATCCCAAGATGCAAATATTAACAGAGATTTAATTATAATTTTTACGATTATTTATCAGTAAATAAAATCAGATTAGGATTATAATCAATTTCTTTTTTTTGTAATTATATTCCCGAATCGCTTTTTAAATAAAATATGACAACAATTTGCAAAGTTTTCGTTACCAACTTACCTACAGTATTATACATTTTATATCGATGCAACCCCAGCTCAACTTTGAATAGGCTTATGTGTTTCTCTTTATCCTTCGTATCCATATCCTTTCGTTCCAGTATTATAAACTCATATAGTATGTGACAATGTTGAAGTTAATACGCATCTCCTTGATCCCGAAAATTATTGGGTACAATAAAACACTAACGGATGGACTCTTCTCCTCCGTTTATATGGGAATTACGCAATGAGACGGTGACGTAAAAGTTCAATAAAAGTCACCATTTTCAAGTCAGACCCTAATAAAGTGTATTTACAAGTACATTGTATTTAAGTATTTTTATAGGTAATAGAACTTTTATAAGTCGAAAGATGCTCTCCACGAAAAACAATTTCAACTCCCAGTAAACATATGAGTTAAGTTTCTTACTGAAGCCAGTCAAAAATGCTACCAAAAAAAAATTACAGGTAAGTTCTGTAAATTATCATTATCAATGCAGATAAATAAATATACATCCATAGTATAAAATATAGCTTCTGCCTGTATATCTGACGAGGAATAACAGAATACCAATCATAAACATTATAACCGTAAAATTGTATCATGCATAAGTATTTTGTTTAGATTCGAATCAAAACTAGGAGAAATGTTGTCTTGGGCTTTCCGACAGTTGTTATTGTCTTTAATACATTAAAATAGAAAAAATGTTAATCTCAATGAAATGCTAATATTTTCTTAGATAATTAACAATAGCCATATTCAGAAATGTAAATAATGTAATTAATAGAATTTTTAGTTTTGTAACATAATAGTGATTGCTTGTATATTACTCTCACTATCCCTCGCTTCAATATAGACTTCAATATAGATTTACAAATAGTACTTGAACTAGAACCAATTATTATTAATTTTGAATAGGCACCGAATTGACTTTAGGTATACGCGCCACGTTTTATTGTTTTAGTGATTGGTTCTCATAAATCTATGAATAACATGTATATTAAGTTGTAGCAAGAGCTGCGCAAAAAAGTCTATTCTGCGGTACTTGATCCATTTCCCAAAATAAAATATCTAAGATTTATCATACAACTATATATATAAATTCCAATAATATGGCCGAATATCATCTCCTATTAGTGGTTTCCATGAGAATTTTATATACAAAAATGGCTCCGTCTCACTTATATTAATATAAATTTGATATCCCTGACATCGACTTCAGTACGTCAAATTAATTATAACATACCCGTAATAATCTATCAATCATCAAAGCAAATTACAACATAGTATACGAGTATAACAAATTTTCAGAGTATCTAAATGCGATACTCTAAAACTACTGCAAGGATTTTCGTGTAGATTTTACAGTATAGTATTTTTAATATTATATGTAGGTTTTATCTAAATTGGCTGATTTATATCTGACACTGTCGTTTCAAATTATGTACTTGTTATTATAATAAAATAACTATTGTTACGTAACATACATAAATATATGTATAAATATATTTTACATATGGCTTTAAAATAACATCATTCATTAAGATTTTCTCTACCTGCAATAAACACTTTACATTTAGAATATTAATCTGTGTACTCTTAACATATTACCTGTATAGCCGTTAAATCTTTTTCTCTATGATCACTCCCTACTTAAATATGACGACCTTTGCTGTGTAAGAAAGTACTTATAGAATTGCTTATATTCTAAGTTAAAATAAACATGTAGTTCAAAAGCGTGTCAGTGGTTTTTAGATTTCATTCCTACAATGTGGAACTTGTATAAATGCGTGTCGATCTAAATAGTAGTAGATGTAAATAGTAAAGAAGACTCCAAATATGACAAAAATATTTAACAGCGATATTATACAAGGGCGTAACAAAGACAAATGATAGTGGGATTATTTATAAATACTATGGTAACAAAAAAAGGGTTGCTTATTTACAATCAATGTACAAATATACGGTTGCTACAAAATAACTAAATGAAGGGAGGGTGATTTCAATTATTTCCTGATTGCAATCCATAATAAAATATTACTTTACAAAAGTAAAACTTCGCTCATAATGTCGTCATAATGCCAAAGAAAACTCAAGGGATATCCAATAAGCTGTATTAACCGAACTCGTCGAAATACTTCAATCTGACATTTCATACTAATTCTGGACGTGTGGCGCGTGACAAGAACGCGATAGAATACGAGAACGATTATTGCTCGTGATTATAGACTTTTTTCTGTTAACATATGAAGAATTCATATCATGAATTCATGAGAGTAAACGTATAATGGGGCCCGAACAAAAATGATAAGGAGAATCGGAAATCAGCGCAGCAACGAGGTAGCGTATGTCGGCTAGCAAGGTAACGTACATATGTCACAAGGCCATAAGGTCTATGTTTAAGTTTAACAGTGGAAGAAGTTTTCGTAATTGTATATTGGTGCAATAACTACCGATGTTATAAAATGACCGTGATCAGAATATTATTATTATTATTCTTGATCATTTATTCTAACGAAGATAGGTATTAAGGGACATTGTCTACCAAGTGTATAATATAATTCAGAATCTGTTAGTTATGAATTACTTAGTTAAGTTAGCGAGCACAATTGCAGTCAAGGTTTTATTAATTAATTAAATTAAAAAATAACTGACTGACAACACAACTTAAAACTGTAAAGAAAACTATCAATAAATGTAATTTAAAAATACTTAGGTAGTTGGAACGAATACCGTATACCATTTGCATACAATTTGTGTCACTAAAGTAATCCTGCAATCGTGAAGCTGCGGACACTTTACTAATGACGAACCCATGTTATAAGCCTCAAGCGTTTGAAATGTTTTACAACAATAACTTAACTGATAATTTTGCTTGAATTATTCACACAAGCCGTTAACTCAGCATCACAGGTTTGCTTAATACCTACCTAACTGTTTAAGAATATAACAGCGGTAAATAGCAACTTCTTAAATAGTTTTTTAACATGACTGAATCGAATATTGTTCGAAGCGTTCACGTCTGTGTTGATCCCGTCATTGTACTAATGACGTATCTGTTACTTAAGTTTTTAATGTTCACGATGTTTTATAACCGTTAAAGCACCTTTTCGAAACGATGGTGGAAGCAAAAAATGACGTTCATAAGTGTATTTACTGAATACCTATATGATTAAATGATTTTGAATTTGAATTTGAATTTGTTAGCGGTCATTATTTTACCGTCGAAATTCTTCACATTAGTATAAAACTCTTACTGTTTAACGATGTAACAATGTAACAGCAGTGAAAACAAGTAAATGGTTTTGAACATTACTAAATCGATTCTGTGGTTCGAAGCGACCCTGTTTGGGTGGATACGGACATTTTACTAACGACAAACCCATTATTGCAGCCTTTAAATTGCGATGTCATATAACTTCTGCGATTAAAGAATTAAATATTCTATCGATTAATTAAACTTATCCTAAACAAAGTGGTGATTTACCAAAATTTTGTCGTGTATGTTAAAGTTATTGTCCATTTATATATAAATCGATATCGCCTGGCTTCCGTTAAAGTAGAGTAAGTATATTTACTGGGATAAGTATTTGTATTTTGTATCGAGATTTGTATTTATGATATACACTTAGTATTACTACAACTAAATAAGTATATGAGAAATTTTCAACTAAAAACAATGTAAGAAATTTTAAATTCAATAATTTTCTATTTAATATTTGTGCATGCAATAAAATACCTAAGTACACTTTTAATGACAAATAAACGTTAAATAACCGTGATTAACACAAATACTTCAAAGTTATACAGTTTTCTTATTAAGCGGTATATTTAGTAGCAAAGAAGGAAAGGACTACGTTGTTTCCTTCACATATCCTGTGTACAAATTTGCATCAGATACTGAACTTGGCCTTTTTTTAACTGATTTAAATGATCGTTTACGGACGATAATTTTATGTGATAACGTCATAACAAAACTTTGATGATAAATTGCATACTTTTATGAATTGAATTGAATTATTATCACTGAATTATCATTATTTTGTATAATACAAAGAAGGAGTTAATTGAAAATTACAATTTTTTCGATAAATTAACATTTATTTGCACTCGGAAATTTAAATATTGTTTTACTTAAATTATACAGATTAATTACAAGTAACAATGTGCCATTAACAATTTATTTTTTTTTTTTTTTTTTTTTTTTTTTTTTTTTTTTTTTTTTTTTTTTT